>PIJE02003941.1:0-31448 GCA_002895965.2 Coryphaenoides rupestris
CAGCCCTCCGTATATATAGATTATTATATTCTCTTTATGTCTATATTGAGACCCTGTGTTCTCTTCACGTTCCCGTAATACTTCATTAAAATATTGTTGGACCTATCCTGTGCCTGTCCTCTCTGTTTACTCAACTGCTCCATGTTCGTGTCTGGGTCCCTAACAGAACTTCTAGCCATTATGAGTCCAGGTAAACAGGGGGAGACAGATGGAACTCAGGACACTCACGTTCTTGGCAGTGTAGTTAGAGATCATAGCATGCAGCTTTCACAACTCCATGTGGAACTTGCCACTGCCATTCACCCAGGTCACCGGACAGATAGGTAGTCTCGAGGACAAGTTCACACACCTGACCGTAGCTGTGAAGCGTATCCTCAACCACCCAGTACTAGCTGTCGCTCCCCCCTCCACTCCTGTTACTCATCAGACTCCCAGTACCCCAGACCCCGACCCACCTCCCTATGACCCCCGGACTGAGCCCAACCTTCCCTGTCCTAAACCTTTTGATGGGGAGTTTGGGCGGTTCCGAGGCTTTCTGGGCCAGTGTGAACTGCTGTTTAGACACCAGCCAGCCCGTTATAGGGCTGGGGAGACACGAGTCGCGCTGGTCATATCCCTCCTTACGGGCAGAGCCCTCAGTTGGGCTATCGCGATGGTGGCCCATCAGACACATCTCTCCTCTGACTATGACGCCTTCCGGCGGGAGTTTAAGTTGGTGTTCGACCACCCAACTGACGGACAGGACGCGGCAAGTCGACTCCATTCGATCCGCCAGGGGTCCAGATCAGTGGCCGATTACACCTTGGAGGTCCGGATCCTCGCTGCCGACAGTGGGTGGGATGACGCAGCCCTAAAGAGCGCCTACCGGAGGGGACTAAGTGAACCCATTAAGGACCTTCTCGTTAGGGACCGACCGGACTCCCTTAACGAACTCATCTCTCTCGCCCTCCAGATGGATGAACGACTGCGGGAGCGCCACTTAGAGCGCGTTCGCCAGTCTGGAGATTCCACAAGACCAGTCACGAGCCCCTGTTCCTCCCCACGTTTTCCCGCGTCAGCCCTTACAGCATCGGATCCCCAGACCGATGGGGAGCCCATGCAGTTGGGTCGGTCGCGACTCCCCGCGGATGAGAGGGAGCAGCGAATGCGTGCCCGGCTCTGCCTATACTGTGGGAAGCCGGGCCACTACATACGAGCCTGCCCGACCCGCCCAAAAGATCAGGCTCGCTAGTGGAGGGAGCACTAGTGAGCCCCACCACCCTACCCCACCCCACCAGAGCGTTGAACCACCTGTTCCCCGCGACGCTGGCCTGGGGTAGGGAGAGTCTCCCTATCAGCGCCCTCATCGACTCAGGAGCTGACGTAAGCCTGCTTGATATCTCCCTGGCCCGGCAGGCAGGTATTCCGCTCATTCCCCTCGACACTCCCCTCACGGCCCAAGCCTTAGACGGACGCCCACTCAGCAAGTTCACCCACAGCACAGCTTCCGTCACCCTCACAATCTCGGGAAATCACGTTGAGACCACCCGCTTCCTAGTCATGCACGCCCCCGCCGCACCCCTGGTGTTAGGTAGACCGTGGTTGGAGAGACACGATCCTCATATCTCCTGGTCTACGGGGCGGGTGTTGGGTTGGAGCGTGGCGTGCCATGCCAACTGCCTGCGCTCCGCTCAGTCCCCATCCAGTAGACCGGGGCCGGTAGTCTCTTCCCCGGACCTCACGGGAGTCCCCACCATGTACCACGATCTAGCACCTGTGTTTTGTAAGACCAGCGCACTCGCACTTCCACCCCACCGACCTTATGATTGCGCCATAGATCTCCTTCCCGGGGCCGCCCTCCCTACCGGGCGGCTGTATAACCTTTCCGTCCCCGAGAAGGAGTCTATGCGCAATTATATCACCGAGTCCCTGGCCTCAGGTATTGTAAGGCCCTCGTCGTCCCCGGTGGCCGCGGGGTTCTTCTTTGTGGCGAAGAAGGAGGGCGACCTGAGGCCCTGTATAGATTATCGCCAACTCAACGAGATCACGGTGAAGAATAAGTACCCACTTCCCCTTATGTCCTCCACATTTGAACCACTTACTCACGCCACTGTGTTCACAAAACTAGATCTGCGCCGGGCGTATCACTTGGTCCGTATTAGAGAGGGGGATGAGTGGAAGACCGCCTTTAACACACACCTAGGGCATTTCGAGTACCTGGTAATGCCGTTTGGACTCACGAACGCTCCGGCCGTTTTCCAGGCTTTGGTAAATGACCTTTTACGAGACATGCTAAACCTATTCGTGGTGGTTTACCTAGATGACATTCTGGTGTTTTCCAATTCAGAAGAGGAACACCACCAGCACGTTCGGTTGGTCCTGCAACGTCTCCTCGAGAACCGACTATTTGTAAAGGCCGAGAAGTGTGCTTTTCACACCACCTCGGTGGAGTTTCTAGGGCACGTCATAGAGAGGGGCCAAATCCGGCCAGACCCCAAGAAGATCCTCGCGGTGGAGCAGTGGGCGAGGCCAACCAATCGGACACAACTCCGACGGTTCCTAGGATTTGCCAATTTCCATCGGCGATTCATCCGGGGTTTCAGTCGAGTGGCGGCTCCCCTCACGGAACTCACGTCCACCCTCCGCACTTTCTCGTGGTCCCCGGAGGCAGAGAAGGCCTTCGTCACCCTAAAGGCGTTGTTCACGACCGCACCAGTGCTCTCACACCCAGATCCAGCCAGACAATTCATCGTGGAGGTGGACGCCTCAGACACGGGCATCGGGGCCGTCCTCTCCCAGCGGTCGGAGGAGGACCAGAAGATCCATCCCTGCGCTTTCTTGTCTCGCCGTTTCTCTCCAGCCGAGAGGAATTACGACGTGGGCAACCGGGAATTGCTGGCAGTACACGCGGCAATGGAGGAGTGGAGACACTGGCTCGAGGGAGCCACGCTGCCATTTTTGGTATGGACGGACCATAAGAATTTGACCTATATTCAGAAGGCCAAGAGACTCGAACCCCGACAGGCGCGCTGGGCGCTCTTTTTTGGCCGCTTTAATTACATCCTCACCTACCGCCCCGGGTCCAAGAATGGCCGAGCAGATGCCCTCTCCCGACTGTTTTCGGGAGAGTCGTCAATCATATCGGACAGGTCGGACCAGTCGGAGTCCCCGGACACCATCATTCCCCCAGCCCGAATGGTGGGGGTCGTCACCTGGGAGATTGAGGCGGTGGTGAGGGGGGCTCAGGACGACCAGCCCGATCCGGGTGGGGGACCCCCGCATCGTTTGTTTGTGCCCTTGAGTGTCCGGGCGCAGGTGCTGGAGTGGGGTCACTCGAGCCGACTCGCGTGCCACCCCGGGGTCCACCGGACAGTGGATTTCTTAAGACGACGTTTCTGGTGGCCTACCATGGACCATGATGTGCGGCAGTTTGTGGCCGCCTGCACCACCTGTGCCCGCAGCAAGGCCACTCATCGGCCGCCAGCGGGTCTCCTGCGCCCCCTTCCGGTGCCCAGTCGGCCGTGGTCCCACATAGGGCTAGACTTTGTCACGGGTCTCCCCATGTCGAAGGGAAACGACACCATCCTCACCCTAGTGGACCGGTTCTCCAAGGCCGTCCATTTCGTCGCCCTCCCCAAACTACCTTCTGCCGCGGAAACGGCGGACCTGCTTGTCGCCCATGTGGTCCGCCTCCACGGGATTCCCCAGGACATTGTGTCTGACCGGGGTCCCCAATTCACGTCCAGGGTGTGGCAGGCGTTTTGTAAGGGGATTGGGGCCACGGCTAGTCTCTCCTCGGGGTACCACCCACAGACAAATGGGCAGACGGAGAGGGCTAATCAAGCGCTGGAGGCGACGTTACGCTGTGTCACTACCAGCAACCCAGCCTCCTGGAGCGAGTACCTACCCTGGGTGGAGTATTCTCTAAACAGCATGAGAAGCTCGGCAACCGGTCTGTCTCCTTTTGAGTGTTCCCTGGGCTACCAACCCCCTGTGTTTCCCCAACAGGAGCTGGAGGTGGCGGTCCCGTCCGTCAGGGCCCACTTCTGCCGGTGCCGGCGCGTTTGGAGGGCTGCTCGAGCCGCCATGCTCCAGGCCACGGAGCGGTCCCGCCGAAACGCCAACCGACGACGAGTGCCAGCCCCGGCCTATCAACGTGGCCAAGAGGTGTGGCTGCTGGCCCGGGACCTGCCACTCCAGACGGCCTCCCGAAAACTGGCTCCCCGCTATGTGGGGCCCTACACCATCGACCACATCGTGAACCCCACTGCAGTTCGTCTCCTGCTCCCGCCGTCGTTAAATGTACATCCCGTTTTCCATGTGTCCCAACTTAAGCCTGTCGTCTCTAGTCCCCTAGCTCCTCCAGTACCGGTCCCTCCACCTCCCCGAGTCCTCGACGGTGGTGACAAGGTGTGGGACGTTGACAAGCTGCTTGCTGTCCGCCGTCGGGGACGGGGTTTCCAATACCTGGTGGAGTGGGTTGGATATGGCCCGGAGGACCGCAGCTGGGTTCCCTCATCATACCTGGCTGATCCCGCCCTCCTGCAGGAGTTCTACCGGGAGAACCCAAACGCCATCGGACGGTCGCCCGGTGTCTCCCGTAGGAGGGGGGGTCCTGTTATGGTGCGCTCCTCCCCAGAGCGCACCGCGTCATCACCAGCTGATCGGGATCCCAGCCCGAACAATCCCGAGTCTCCCGAGCGAGCGAGACACGCCCTGCGGAGGCGAGTCCGTGGGGCGCCAGGTGTAGCAGATGATAATCAGGGCACAGCAGATACTTAAGCCCGTTCTGAACAAAGACTTTTGCTAGAACGTACTACCCCCGCGTCACTAGCTCCCCGGTGTTCTCCTTCCTCGCTCCTACGTCTTCCTCGCCGATCCCGTGTCCTCCTCGATCCTCGCTCCAGTGTCTCCCTCGTCAGTCTACGGACCCCTGCCCTCCTCGGACCCTCTCCACGCGCCTCCACCTGAACTCCCCTCTTCCCGCGGACGGACCCCCATAGAACCCCCTGACCACCGGACTGCCCCCGACTCTCCTTTAGCCCCCTTGCTAAGTATATTTGTTTTGTTAGAGTAGTTTCTTTTCCTTTTGGTATTCTATTAGGTATTTATAGATAGATTTATATATTTAGATAGTTATTATTTATATATAGTTATATATTATTTTAGATAGATATTATAGTTATAGATTATTATATATATATATATATTTATATATAGGAGACCCTTGTGTTCCTACTAGTCACGTTCCCTGTATATTCATTAAATATCTGTGGAACCTATCCTGGTGTCTGTCCCTCCCTCTGTTTACTCACTGGCTCCTGTTCGTGTCTGGGTCCTAACACAAGCGGCCGAAATGAGTTTCCTCCGCAGGGTGGCTGGGCTCAGCCTTAGAGATAGGGTGAGGAGCTCAGACATCCGGAGGGAGCTCGGAGTAGAGCCGCTGCTCCTCCGCATCGAAAGGAGTCAGCTGAGGTGGTTCGGGCATCTGATTAGGATGCCCCCCGGGCGCCTCCCTTTGGAGTTTTTCCGGGCACGTCCAACTGGGAGGAGACCCCGGGGCAGACCCAGAACCCGCTGGAGAGATTATATATCTCGTCTGGCCTGGGAACGCCTCGGGATCCCCCAGGAGGAACTAGAGAGTGTGGCTTGGGAGAAGGAAGCCTGGGGGGCCCTGCTTAGCCGGCTGCCACCGCGACCCGAACCCGGATAAGCGGACGCTAATGGATGGATGGATGGATGTATGTCAAAGACTAGGTTTGGGTCTAGGGGTATTTATATCATTATGCGATAATGATATAATGTTACAGCTATTTTCTATTGGTGTTATTTTGTTTGATCATGGGGGTATCACCAAGCCCAGTGGGCTCTCCCAATTAAGAGCTGATTGGCAGGCCTATTTAACCCTGTTGGGAAGACTGGGTGGGAAAAAAGAGGGAAGGAAAGGCATTTGAGTGGAGACAGCTCGCTGAGAGGCTGTATTCTTTTGCTCTGACTTGCTTGTGAATAAACCAGCACCATTTGTGAACTAAAAACTCTCTGAGCCGCTTTATCCAACACCGTGACTCCTTGGTTGCGTTCCGTCTCGCATGTGAGTTGGGGTGTGCAAGAAACCTCTTTCTCACAACTTCGATAACAAAAATACTCCTGTCGTCATTCTGTGGCACTCGCCACAGTATTTTCAGGAGATGGCAAAAGGATTAGAGCTGGACAAAAGACTTCTGCAGCAAGCTTGTGGCTGGTTCTAATATCTTTGGCCACAAGTTCGAAGCAGTGTTAATTTCGTTAACGAAATGTTTGACGAAAAATATGCGTTAACGACCTTTTTGCCATGACTAAGATGTGACGTTGACGTCACGAAAACGGATCTTTGAAAATAAAAACTGTGACTAAATCTATTTTCACTTTCGTTGACGAGACGAGACAAGACGAAAATGTTCGTGGTGGACTAACGGACATTCAAAATTGAATGAATTATTAAAGAGTTTGGTTCCAAAAAGCGATAAGCGCCATTTAAAAAAGAAAATTGAGTTCTCGCCACCAGGAGTTTGCCATTTGATCACTATTCAAAGTTCTACATTCAATTTCCGCAAAACGCGACAACTTTCTCTGCATTATATTATTATATTATTATATTATTCCCTTTCTTTCCAAACTGTGATAAACGCCACGACAGATTTTCAGCAGACTCAGATATATCCGCTCGGCCAATCACAGCGCGCCATTCCCGTGACGTCACTAGCCTAGTGACAGCTGTCAGAGTCCTGTCAGAGACTACACACACATATTAAGAGATTTTAAGCGAAATTATTAATTGAATGAAATAATGAATAACTTTGATGGAACAGAGGAGCCGGTGGTTGTTTCTACAGTGGGGAAAAAAACAAACCATCAAAAGATCATCATAGACGGGAGAATGTGAAGAAAATGCGACATTGGGCGGTGGTCGCTAGACCTTATTAAGACGCAGAAGCGCCTGGTCCTGTTCAACTTTAGTTGAATGAGCGTAGAAAGACTGGACAGGACCAGGCGCTTCTGCGTCTTATAACAGTTAATAAGGTCCAGCGAGGAGGAGGGGGGGGGTCAGGCGCGCATTGTCGGGTTTTTATCAATCAGATGAATGCATCAAATCGTCGCGCATTGAATATGATTGTGGGGAAAGTCCAATTGTAATCCATAATAGGCAAAGTGCTTTGATCTCACAGTATCTCTCAACAGTGTTCACTATCAGGGGTATTGCAAAATTACCATGAGGGTTTAGGCAACATTACAGTGGTGCTTATTACTATTTTTAATACATCTTATCATTCAGGGATATCAAACTCACTGCAAAATGTCTCTGAAAAACAAGAAAAAAAGAAATAAGGAAATAATCTGCCAATAGTACAGGAACATTGCACATGCAGACACAGGGGGCGGAGTCATTGGGGAAGCTGCAGACTCCGGGGGTGGAGCTGGCTGCGAATCAGCAGTGGGATCCGGCAGCTGTCGAGGTCCAATTAGCACCGGGAAAGGAGACGACTGCAACCCAGCAACGGGGACAGGAAGCTGCTGCAGCCCAACTGGGGCAGAGATCAGGGACGTTTGCGGCCCAGCACCGGGATTTGGAGGCTGCTGTGGTACAACCGGAACAGGGATCGAAGATGGCTGCAACCCAGCAAAGGGGACAGGAAGCTGCACCGCCACGGGACCCCACATCTAGCCCCGCTATGCTGCTGAACATCTCAATTCGGCGGTGGCATTGGCCAACATGACCCTCAGCCACTGCAGGATGCCCTTGATGAGTCTGACGTGGCCTGGCAATGAGGAAGAGTGCGCTGGGTCCAGGACGGGAGATGGAGATGGCTGAAGCTGCTGCAGCCCAACCGGGGCAGTGATCCGGGATGTCTGCGGCCAAGCAGTGGTTATAGGAGACTGCTGCGGTCCAACTGGGACAGAGATCGGGGACGGTTGTGGCCCAACAGCGGGGAAAGGAGGCTGCTGCGGTCCCACCAGAACCGGGACTCGTTTGCCTTGATGACCAAAAGTAGCTCGGCACCTACTGCTGAGGCTTGTAGCTCGGCGGCTGCTGCTGAGGCTTGTAGCTCGGTGGCTGCTGCGGCTTCTCAAAAAAAAAAAAGAAATGTTTCTTCCCAAAAAAGGCAATTTTTGAGAACCCAAATGCAGGCAGCTTGATTAACTTAAATGATTTAATCTCAAAAAAACGGCACAGGCAGGCAGGCAGGAACAGGCAACAGGCAACAGGCGTGCCACATGGAACAAACATCCAAGACAAGAATCCGACAAGGAACACAAGGTTGGGGCAGGTATATGAATAGGGAGAAACTAATCAGAGAAGTGAAAACAGCTGAGGACAATCAGAGGCGGGGAAACAACACAGGAATACACAAACTACAGAATAAAACATGAAACCACAACTAAATAGATAAGATAAGATAAGATAGAACTTTATTAATCCCAAAGGAAATTCTTGTGGCAGGTTGCGTAGCAATACAGTACAATAAAACAATATGGAAAACAACAGAATAGTAAAAATAAACTAACGGATTTACCAATTTACAGTCAAGTATGTAGGCTAGATAAGATATTCCGACGGCGAAAACAATTTGGCATAATTGAAGTGTAATATTATTGGACATGACATTAAGAATATTGCACATGATGATGATAGGAGTGTTATAGATAATATTTATAGATAACATGATAATAATAATAATAATAATAATAATAATAATAATAATAATATCGTACATGATAGAGTATGCACATGATGTTGGACAGTAATATTAATATTGCACGTAATACTGAGGAAAGTAATACTGAGGAAAGTGGACATGATGTTGAAAGGTAATATTGCACATTATATTGCTGTGTTCATTGTCTTGTATTTCAACTGTCCTTCCCATAGAGGGGGGAGGAGATTTAGAGTTTGATGGCCACAGGCAGAAAGGACCTCCTGTGGCGTTCTGTGGTGCACCTCTGTAATCTCAGTCTACGGCTGAAGGTGCTCTGGTATGACTCCAGTGTGGCGTGCAGGGGATGGGAGGCATTGTCCATAAAACTGAGTAGTTTACTCAGCATCCTCCTCTCAGAGACCTCCACCAAAGACTCCAATTCCACTCCCAGGACAGAACCCGCTTTCCTGATGAGCTTATTGAGTCTGTTAGTGTCGGCTGCCTTCACCCTGCTGCCCCAAGTACACAAAAGCGTAGTGTCGTGGCAATTCTCACATAGAATAATTGCGTCTAGGGCAAGTGAGATTTCTAAACTAAAGTAGACACAATACTTGCAGAGGTTAAGAGTATTTTATGTGTATGTGTCAGCTGAAGACATGTGTGACATAAAGACAACCTATCAAAGGAAATAATGCCTGAAAAAGCCATATATGGACTTTTCCCATTACAGTAGAAGATTACACTGGCCACCACAGAGTGATAGAACATCTGCAGCATGGTTTTGCAGACATTGAAAAATCTGAGTCTCCGTAGGAAATACAGGCGACTCTGACCTTTCTTATACAGGGCCTCTGTGTTTTTAGTCCAGTGCATTATATTGTGGCAGACGGCCACTGAGGGGCAGAAGGAAAGAGCGTGGACGACGGTCTGGGGAACCCCATTCGGCACCCAGAGGGAGCCGAGGAGACCATGAATTGGAGAAAGGCAATCAGCCTTATTGAAATTGGCTGCAGCTCGTTGAGAGCCATCCACGGCAGCCAATCAAGGCCCTGGCTGCAGACTATAAATAAGAGAAGACCTGGGAGGTGGAGACGATCGAGAGAGTGGAGGAGAGTGAGGTGGAAGTGGAAGTGGAAGTGGAAGTGGAAGTGGAAGTGGAAGTGGAAGTGGAAGAGGAAATAGTTGTGGTGGTGGGAGAGAAAGAGGAGGAAGAGGAGGAGAAGAAGGAGGAAGGACGAGGACCAAGACCCTGTTTGGGTGAGTTCGAGAGCGACAGGAGTGGCTGTGTGCCCCAACCTAAGGACTGTCTGAGAACCTGTGTTGTGTACCGACCCTTGCCTGCCTGACTACCCTCCCGCCTGCCTTGCCCTGGACCCCCTGAGACCACTTCCCGGTGTGATACCCCCTATTTATGGACTACGACAACGATCTCGGAATAACAGACTTAGCACGATAATAACCCTGCACTTCCCTTCCCCCTTTACAGTAAATAAAGACTCGTATTGCATTGTATACTAGTGTGGGACTAGTGATTTATTAACTTCAGTCGTGTGCACACTCAACAATACACAGGAGTGTGCCACATATGGTGGAGAATGCGGGCAGTGAACAAAGGTGGACTGAAAATAATAAATCACCCCCACCAACCCACCATGGATATGGAGGCCCTGTTTAATGAGTTTCAGTATGGCAACATGGACAGTGATCCCCCGGTTGCGACCGGCCGGAAGAAGAAAGCTGCCAGGAAGCAGAGGGCTGAGGCTGCTCTCCAGGAGGAGGCCTCCCTGGCGAAGGACAAAATCAAGCAGCTCAGCCAGGAGCTGCAGAGCGAGAAAGAGAAGATGGGCCAGGTGGAGGCCGTACTGAAGGAGCTGGGGGCCATGCAGGTTAAAGCCCAGACTGTAATATTACAGTCCAACGAGCTCCAGGCCCATCTGGTGGCTGGACAGGGCCAGCTGGCGGCTGCGCAGGCTGGGCTGCTGCAGGAACTGCGGGAGCACAAGGTCGCCCGGGAGGCCGCAGCCCAGCAAGAGCAGCAGGCCCTGGAGCAGGCCGAAGAGCTCCAGGCACAGCTGATGGCTGCAGGCCAGTGAGGGGAGCAGGCCCTGGAACAGGCCGAAGAGCTCCAGGCCCAGCTGACGGCGGAGCAGGCCCAGCGGATGGCCGCCAGCCAGCGAGAGCAGCAGGCCCTGGAGCAGGCCAAAGAGCTCCAGGCCCAGCTGACTGCCGCAGGCCAGCGAGAGCAGCAGGCCCTGGAGCAGGCCAAAGAGCTCCAGGCCCAGCTGATGGCGGACCAGGCCCAGCTGACGGCGGAGCAGGCCCAGCTGATGGCCGCCGGCCAGCGAGAGCAGCAGGCCCTGGAGCAGGCCAAAGAGCTCCAGGCCCAGCTGACGGCCGCCGGCCAGCAAGAGCAGCAGGCCCTGGAGCAGGCCGAAGAGCTCCAGGCCCAGCTGACGGCGGAGCAGGCCCAGCGGATGGCCGCCGGCCAGCGAGAGCAGCAGGCCCTGGAGCAGGCCAAAGAGCTCTAGGCCCAGCTGCCTGCCGCAGGCCAGCGAGAGGAGCAGGCCCGGGAGCAGGCCAAAGAGCTCCAGGCCCAGCTGACGGCCGCAGGCCAGCGAGAGCAGCAGGCCCGGGAGCAGGCCAAAGAGCTCCAGGCCCAGCTGATGGCCGCAGGCCAGAGAGAGCAGCAGGCCCTGGAGCAGGCCCAAGAGCTCCAGGCCCAGATGACGGCGGAGCAGGCCCAGCTGACGGCTGCAGCCCAACACAAGGAGCAGGCCCGGGAGGAGGCCCAAGAGCTCCAGGTCCAGCTGAAGACGGGGCAGGCCCAGCTGGAGGCAGCGCGGGCTGGGCTGCCACGCAAGCCGGCAGGAGGAGCAGGCCTGGGAGAAGGCCCAAGTGCTCCAGGCCCAGCTGACGGCGTCGCAGCGGACGACCCGGGAGGTGGCGCAGCAGCGGACGACCCGGGAGGCGGCGCAGCGGACGACCCAGGAGCCCGCGCAGCGGACGACGTGGGGGCCGGTGCAGCAGACGGACCGGGAGGAGGTGCCACAGAGAGGGCCATTCGAGGAGGGGACCACCCGGCGAGGGGAGATACGCCCCAGGGGGCAGGAGGGGGCCGACCTGGGGGACAGGAGGAGAAGAAGGAGGAAGGACGAGGACCAAGACCCTGTGTGGGTGAGTTTGAGAGCGACAGGACGGGGCTGTGTGCCCCGTGTTGTGTACCGACCCTTGCCTGCCTGACTACCCTCCCGCCTGCCTTGCCCTGGACCCCCTGAGACCACTTCCCGGTGTGATACCCCCTATTTATGGACTACGACAACGATCTTGGAATAACGGTCTTGGCACGATAATAACCCTGCACTTCCCTTCCCCCTTTACAGTAAATAAAGACTTGTATTGCATTGTATACTTGTGTGGGACTAGTGATTTATTAACTTCAGTCGTGTGCACACAATATTGTCTATGTGAACACCCAGGTACTTATATTCCTCAACAATGTCCACCTCGGTCCCCCTGATGCTGACCGGTTTCGGGTGAGTCGGTTGCTTCCTGAAATCCACCACCAACTCCTTAGTCTAGAGATGTTGAGTTGCAGGTGATTTAGTCCACACCACTCCACGATACTGTCCACCACACTCCTGTACTCAGACTCCTGCCCCTTGCTGATACAGCCCACAATGGCAGAGTCATCCGAAAACTTCTGCAGGTGGCAGGACTGTGAGCTGTATCTGAAGTCTGAGGTGTAGAGTCTGAACAGGAAGGGGGACAGGACTTCCACTCCAATGCGGGCTGGTAGGCGAACTGCAGAGGGTCCAGTGATGGTTCGACTAGTGCACGGATGTGCTTCAGGACTAGCCTCTCCAGCGACTTCATGACATGTGAGGTCAAGGCCACAGGTCTGTAGTCACTGTGGCTGCTTGCGTGTCTTTTCTTGGAGACAGGAACCAACAGGGCTCAGGTTGAAGATGTGCCGGAAGACGCCGCATAGCTGAGTCGCACACACCTTGAGCACTCTGGGGCTGAGGCCGTCCGGCCCCGCGGCCTTGCCTGGGTGTTGTCTGCTGAGTTCACTTCTCACATCCTCCGCCGTGAAGGTGATTGGCCCTGGAGAGAGGAGAGGGAGGAGAGGAGAGGGGGGGGGGGAGCATGCGGGGAGAGGAGGGGGGATGGGAGAGAGATGGGGAGGGAGAGGGGGGAGGGGATGTAGAGGGGAGGGAGGGGGGAGAGGGGAGAGCATCACAGGAGGAGCTGGGGGGAGGGTGGAGAGGAGCCACATCGTTCCATGGCCAGTGATGGTTCTCATGCCACTCCACACCTCCCTGAGGTTCTTCCGTTGGAGCTTCCTCTCGAGCTTTCTTCTGTAGCTCTCCTTGCTCTCTGTGATCTTTTCCCTCAGTTCTCTCTGCACCTTCTTCATCTCCTCCTTGTCTCCACTCCTGAAGGCCGCTTTCTTCCTGTTCAGTGACGCCTTCATGTCTTTAGTCACCCAGGGTTTGTTGTTGGGGAAGCAGTGCACAGTCTTGGTCGGGATCACACAGTCCGTGCAGAAATGTACATAGTCTGTTATGCAGCCTGTGAGTCCATCTATGTCCTGCCCACGTCCATCACAGAGAACATCCCAGTCTGTCAGCTCAAAACAGCCCTGGAGAGTCTCCTCTGCATCCTGAGACCACCTTCGTACAGTTCTGGTGACCACTGGTTGCCTCTGGACCGCAGGTTTATAGAGGGGCCTCAGGTAGACCAGGTTGTGATCTGATCTGCCCAGAGGGGGGAGAGCTGTGGAGCTGTATGCCTCCTTAACATTGGCATACAGCAGGTCCAGTGTTTTATTTTCCCTGGTTTTGCAGTCCACAAACTGTTTGAATGTGGGCAGGGTTGATGTCAGAGTGACATGGTTAAAATCACCCGATATTGATATGAACGTGCTTGGGTGCAGGGTCTGTAGACGTGCCGTCACAGAGTTAATGACGTCAGCAGGAGGAATGTAGACGACAATAACAATGGTCTGGGTAAACTCTCTGGGCAGGTAATATGGACGGAGACTCACTGCCAGCAGTTCGATGTCCGGGCTGCACACACATTCCTTTCACTGTAATGTAATTTCACTGTAATCTGTTGTGCCGCTTTCGTTGCAACTCCTGTCCGCCCGCACCAGCTGTAAGCCGGCTAAGTCCACTCCAGTGTCCGGAACATTGCCATGCATTGTCATGTCTCCGTGAAGCACATAACAGAGCCCTCCCGAAACACACTCTCGCTCCTTGTGAGTGATGTTAACTCGTCCATCTTGTTCCCCATGACGATGGATGGGAGATACAGTCGATATCTCCTTTTCCTTAGCCGTCTTCTCCTCCCGGCCCTGCAGCCCCGGTATCTCCTCCTCAGCTCCCTGGGGATGTCGGTTCTCCCGCCGGCCCCACCACACAGTCGGAGGTTCAGCAGCTGATCTCTGGTGTACACAATGGAGCCCCGCGGTGCGTCCGTGTCCGCCATGCCGGGCCTCGGGCACAGTAAATGTACTATAAAAATAGCAACTAAAAACAGAGAAAGAACTCGCTGAGCCATCTTGTTCGGCTGTACAAATAACTTATCTTACCAATAAAATAACAAGAATTCTAAAACAAGTAGATAAAGATAGAAAAAAAAGTTAAAAAGTACAAGATCGCTCGGAGCAATTCTGGCAGGCAGCTGCCCGGGACGGCGCCGGAAGTATGAATACACTTCAGTATGAAGTAAGAATACTCAATATGAGATACACACAACGCACAGGGGAACAACACACAGAAGGAGGTAAACTATGACAGGTGGAGGCGCAGACAGAAATGCAACAAAGACACATGGGAGATGAAAACAAACTATAAGACATGGGAGATGAAAATAAACTAAAACACATGGAAAATAATAATGATTGTTCAATACTCCTGAAGTCCGGGAGAGGGTGCAAAAACACAAACACATAAATTAACCTCAGGGGAAAGGGACAGACAAATGACAGTGTGTGTACGTGTGAGTGAGTGGATCTCAAAATAGCTTCAAGCAGCAATGCCGGAGGCCACGCAGTCGGTCCATTTTGAATGTGCACACTACAAACGGGCAGGGGCAAGTCAAGTCAAATCAACGGGAACATTACAACTATGAAGTAATGATGAAAATATGCTCAATGTGTGAGGAAAGAGTTTGGCATCTTTGGCTCCACCTCTGGAGGACAGAGTCAAAAGTAGAAGAGCAGCAGGTGAACCATGGCTCTCAACGTACCAGGAGTGGTGGTGATGGCCTTCTTCTACCTGATGGTCCTCGGAACTGTACTGTACGGCCCCACCACACTGCCCCCAAGTTGCTGCTTGTGAGAGTTTAAATGTTGCCAATGGAAGTGCTTAAAACCAGGAGATTCCAAGGAACTGTCTGCAAGTGGTCACTGAGTGCTAGTTTGTGTATTTGAGTCCATACAGTGTTTGTGTGTTGTATCCTGTATTTCTACAGTGCTACGACTGTGCTATATTGTGGAGTGTATGTGGTTGGTGACTGGTGTGGTGCTTTAGCAACTCTGCAATGAATCAGTTTATTCAAAACCTTCCAGTGTCACAATGTTACTCCTGCTACACACCACATAAGTGGCATTCCAGGGCTCCCCCAACACCAGAATACAGGAAGGTGTTTAATAAACCGGTTTATGGCAGTGTCTCCTTGAGTGTGTGTGTGGTGATGGCTTGTCTAACCTGTGGAGCCTCACCCAACCCCAGAGTCTAACTTGTCCTGGTGAGGCTGCTTAAACCAGCTACCAACCACACACTCTACAAACAATATGTGCATCTCTGCAATGATTGTGTCATATTTTGTGTCTCTACAGTGATTGTGTGTTGTATTGTGTGTCAATACATTGATGATGTGTCATACTATGTGTGTCTCTACAGTGATTGTGTGTTGCATTGTGTATCTCTTCAGTGATTGTGTGTTGTATTGTGTATCTCTTCAGTGATTGTGTGTTGTTTTGTGTATCTCTACAGTGGCTGTGTGTTCCCTTTGTGTTGATGAGCCCTGCAGCGTCTGGTGTGTCCAACACAACACTCCACCTCAACACCACCGGCTACCCCCCCTGGCTCGGTGCCTGGGAGGAAGACTCCATTCTGATGAAGGTTGACACTTTTCTATTCATGGTAAGATGCAGGCTCCTCCCAGCACAAGCATCAGTATGAATGTGATATGATTATGATTATGCATATCCAACATGTTTTCAGCCTTAAGGTATTTAATTCTTTGTTGTTTTGCAGGCTTTAGGGTCTTTAGGCTATCAGATTCTTTATCAGAGGATCTTGTCCGCCGCTTCCTCTGACACGGCCAAAGTCAGCTGTTTTGCTGCTGCCGGAGCTTTCTACATCTTGGCAATCCCGCCAGCTATAATTGGAGGCGTGGCTATCACTGCAGGTAATGAACTGCATGTTTTACACATGGTAGGCACTTTCATGCACATATTATGGACTATAAGATTACATGTCCATGTAATCTCCATAACAAAGGAAAATATCCATCTGGATCATGGGTAAATGGGGCAGGATAATGTAGTGGCTACTATTGTGTTGGACTCCCAGCTGAAAGGTCCTGGTTTGATCCCTAATATCTGCAGCCTACATCCATGTAGACATCCATGAGCAAGATGCCTAACCCCTTAAGCTCCTAAATGACAATTCATTTTCTTTGGTATCCATACTTGGGTGGATAAAAGCATCAAGTAGCAATTTTATAAAACCTGGCCCAGTGGGAATCAAGCCCATATCACTTGGAGTGTCAATGCGCTTCCAATTGGAAACACTAGACTTTCCTGTATGTGTTCCCCAGACTGGAACAAGACATCCTATGGGTCCCCTTCCCCATTAGAGCATGGTGATGAAGGAATTATCCTACCCATCGCCCTGAAATACCTCACACCACCCTACATCGGCATCATCGGTATCGGTGCTGTGGCGGCGGCCGTGATGTCCTCAACTGACTCAGCCTTGCTGTCTGCCGCCACGACCTTCTCCACCAACATCTACAAGAACATCCTGAGGCCCCAGGTGAGGTTCCCCTTCACTTGTCTTTGTAAGACTTTTTCGGTAAAGCTTTGGCATGTTGAAGACGACCAGGGATATCAGCTGTGTCCATTTAGTGTTTCCCAACAGAAAAATGGTAAAAGATGTCCACAAAGGACAAAGGCAAACAGAGGTGTGCTAGAAAATAACTTGTATCCAATGTTGTTGCAATTGAATCTACCTTACTTTCCCTCACAGACTTGGGTCTCAGTGGAGAAGATGAGAATTTGATGGCAACAGAACAGAATCTTTAAGCTAATTTGACTTATGTTCTCTCTACTTCTAGGCATCCCAGAGAGAGATGAAGTGGGTGATTTGGGCTGTTGTGGTACTGATGGGCATCGGGGGAGCTGCACTCACCAACTTTGAAAAGGGGATCATGGCAATGTTGTATATCGGAACAGCTTTAACCTACATCTTGATGTTCCCTCAACTGGTCTGTGTGCTTTTCTTTGATGTGGCAAATTGTTATGGATCTATTATGGGCTTTTTGGTGACTTTGGTATTGAGATTCTTGTGTGGATGGCCTGCCTTGGGGATTCCAGCTGTTCTCCACCTCCCAGGAGACTCCTATGAGGATGGGGTTCACATCCAGCGCTTCCCCATCAATACTCTGTGCATGTTGTGCGGTGAGAGATGAATTTCCAGTCAGGATTGAACAACTTGAACAACTTGTTTATTTATTATCTACTATACGTAGAGGTAGTTAATTGTGATTACAGTGCAAGGCTTGACAGGTAACACATTACAATAGACCGGAACGTCTGCATCAGAACAACACAGAATACACGTCATATGTATTTAACGTTCAGTGTCGCTCCAATATGCAAAACATGTGAGGAACAAGTATGGCACATTTAGCTCCACCTCTAGAGAACAGACGTAGAAGACTTATTAGAAGAGGCTGCAGATAGAGCTCAGTGTGCCAGATGACCTGAGGCACGCAGCAGCAGCAGCAGGTGAACCATGGCTCTCAACGTACCAGGAGTGGTGGTGATGGTCATCTTCTACCTGATAATCCTCGGAACCGGAATCTGGGCCTCGTTCAAATCCAAGAAGGAGACCAAGAAGAGTTCAGCGGACCAGTTGGAGATGACCTTTCTGGCCAACCGAGGGATCAGCCTGGCGGTGGGCATGTTCACGATGACTGGTGGGTCCACACTTTACTCCTTTACTCCATTATTTAGCAGAACGCTGGGACGGGCTGAAAGCAAAAGCAACCCTGTAGGGGAGACGGCACCCGGACTCTTTTTTTGCCTATCTTTATTAATGCCTTTCTTGACTGACAATAAACATCATACACTCAAGACAAAACAACCACACACGGACAAAGGAGTAATGAATACATATAAAACATCAGATCCAGGGCAGGGGCGCCTGCAGGATTGTATTAAATTTTGTGTTCAATGTACGCACAGTAGTGATGCGCGGATTGGTTGGGGTGGGGGTGCTAGCGCTATTCCGCGGTAGATTATTATATTTGTTTAAAATAAAATAAGTCACTCAAAACTGTATGGGCTTTTGCTTGGATGGCGCGCAGACCTGGCAGGGAAAAGAAAAGGACTGCAGGCACTAATCAAGAGGGTCGCGCTAAATGCGCAATGGACACACTGTCATTCAGAGAGAAGCGCTGGCGTCAAGGCAGCTCAGCCCCGAACTAAACGAGGTTGTGAGTGTGGTCAATTTAATCAAAACCCGACCCCCGAAAGCGCGACTGTTCTCCGTGTAGCCGGCACGGTCTGCCTCTCGCCGACCACTGCGTTGTGTTCTGGTGCTTTTAAAACAGGACGCTGACGTTCTTTTATGGCTCTTTATTCTCTGCATAAATGCACAAAAACAACAGTTCAGTATCCCGTCTTCACTGAAAATCAACCTCTCTCAGACTGGCCAAACGCAGACTGAGTACTATCTAATAGTATCTCACAACAAGAAAATAAAATATAAAAGAATCACCATGAAAAACAAACATCTCCACATTTGGGCTGTTCAGTGCCACAGTACATACAATACAAGAATACATCCAAATAAACACATCAACTTCCAAACCTAGTATTGGGAATACATACCTGCATAAATGCACAAAAACAACAGTTCAGTATCCCGTCTTCACTGAAAATCAACCTAACATACAAAAGAAAAGACAACTGACACATTTGACTATACCACACGAAGACAGAACAGCGAGCGCTAGCATACAAGACGGACCACGAGGTTAGCTACGTTAACTATTTCTAAAACTCATCACTTCATAGTTGTAATGTTCCCGTTGATTTGACTTGACTTGCCCCTGCCCGTTTGTAGTGTGCACATTCAAAATGGACCGACTGCGTGGCCTCCGGCATTGCTGCTTGAAGCTATTTTGAGATCCACTCACTCACACGTACACACACTGTCATTTGTCTGTCCCTTTCCCCTGAGGTTAATTTATGTGTTTGTGTTTTTGCACCCTCTCCCGGACTTCAGGAGTATTGAACAATCATTATTATTTTCCATGTGTTTTAGTTTATTTTCATCTCCCATGTCTTATAGTTTGTTTTCATCTCCCATGTGTCTTTGTTGCATTTCTGTCTGCGCCTCCACCTGTCATAGTTTACCTCCTTCTGTGTGTTGTTCCCCTGTGCGTTGTGTGTATCTCATATTGAGTATTCTTACTTCATACTGAAGTGTATTCATACTTCCGGCGCCGTCCCGGGCAGCTGCCTGCCAGAATTGCTCCGAGCGATCTTGTACTTTTTAACTTTTTTTTCTATCTTTATCTACTTGTTTTAGAATTCTTGTTATTTTATTGGTAAGATAAGTTATTTGTACAGCCGAACAAGATGGCTCAGCGAGTTCTTTCTCTGTTTTTAGTTGCTATTTTTATAGTACATTTACTGTGCCCGAGGCCCGGCATGGCGGACACGGACGCACCGCGGGGCTCCATTGTGTACACCAGAGATCAGCTGCTGAACCTCCGACTGTGTGGTGGGGCCGGCGGGAGACCCGACATCCCCAGGGAGCTGAGGAGGAGATACCGGGGCTGCAGGGCCGGGAGGAGAAGACGGCTAAGGAAAAGGAGATATCGACTGTATCTCCCATCCATCGTCATGGGGAACAAGATGGACGAGTTAACATCACTCACAAGGAGCGAGAGTGTGTTTCGGGAGGGCTCTGTTATGTGCTTCACGGAGACATGACAATGCATGGCAATGTTCCGGACACTGGAGTGGACTTAGCCGGCTTACAGCTGGTGCGGGCGGACAGGAGTTGCAACGAAAGCGGCACAACAGATTACAGTGAAATTACATTACAGTGAAAGGAATGTGTGTGCAGCCCGGACATCGAACTGCTGGCAGTGAGTCTCCGTCCATATTACCTGCCCAGAGAGTTTACCCAGACCATTGTTATTGTCGTCTACATTCCTCCTGCTGACGTCATTAACTCTGTGACGGCACGTCTACAGACCCTGCACCCAAGCACGTTCATATCAATATCGGGTGATTTTAACCATGTCACTCTGACATCAACCCTGCCCACATTCAAACAGTTTGTGGACTGCAAAACCAGGGAAAATAAAACACTGGACCTGCTGTATGCCAATGTTAAGGAGGCATACAGCTCCACAGCTCTCCCCCCTCTGGGCAGATCAGATCACAACCTGGTCTACCTGAGGCCCCTCTATAAACCTGCGGTCCAGAGGCAACCAGTGGTCACCAGAACTGTACGGGGGTGGTCTCAGGATGCAGAGGAGACTCTCCAGGGCTGTTTTGAGCTGACAGACTGGGATGTTCTCTGTGATGGACATGGGCAGGACATAGATGGACTCACAGGCTGCATAACAGACTATGTACATTTCTGCACGGACTGTGTGATCCCGACCAAGACTGTGCACTGCTTCCCCAACAACAAACCCTGGGTGACTAAAGACATCAAGGCATCACTGAACAGGAAGAAAGCGGCCTTCAGGAGTGGAGACAAGGAGGAGATGAAGAAGGTGCAGAGAGAACTGAGGGAAAAGATCACAGAGGGCAAGGAGAGCTACAGAAGAAAGCTCGAGAGGAAGCTCCAACGGAAGAACCTCAGGGAGGTGTGGAGTGGCATGAGAACCATCACTGGCCATGGAACGATGTGGCTCCTCTCCACCCTCCCCCCAGCTCCTCCTGTGATGCTCTCCCCTCTCCCCCCTCCCTCCCCTCCTCCCCCCCCTCTCCCTCCCCTCTCTCTCCCTCCCCCCCTCTCCCCCTCCCCCCCCCCCCTCTCCTCTCCTCCCTCTCCTCTCTCCAGGGCCAATCACCTTCACGGCGGAGGATGTGAGAAGTGAACTCAGCAGACAACACCCAGGCAAGGCCGCGGGGCCGGACGGCCTCAGCCCCAGAGTGCTCAAGGTGTGTGCGACTCAGCTATGCGGCGTCTTCCGGCACATCTTCAACCTGAGCCCTGTTGGTTCCTGTCTCCAAGAAAAGACACGCAAGCAGCCACAGTGACTACAGACCTGTGGCCTTGACCTCACATGTCATGAAGTCGCTGGAGAGGCTAGTCCTGAAGCACATCCGTGCACTAGTCGAACCATCACTGGACCCTCTGCAGTTCGCCTACCAGCCCGCATTGGAGTGGAAGTCCTGTCCCCCTTCCTGTTCAGACTCTACACCTCAGACTTCAGATACAGCTCACAGTCCTGCCACCTGCAGAAGTTTTCGGATGACTCTGCCATTGTGGGCTGTATCAGCAAGGGGCAGGAGTCTGAGTACAGGAGTGTGGTGGACAGTTTCGTGGAGTGGTGTGGACTAAATCACCTGCAACTCAACATCTCTAAGACTAAGGAGTTGGTGGTGGATTTCAGGAAGCAACCGACTCACCCGAAACCGGTCAGCATCAGGGGGACCGAGGTGGACATTGTTGAGGAATATAAGTACCTGGGTGTTCACATAGACAATATTGTGTGCACACGACTGAAGTTAATAAATCACTAGTCCCACACAAGTATACAATGCAATACAAGTCTTTATTTACTGTAAAGGGGGAAGGGAAGTGCAGGGTTATTATCGTGCCAAGACCGTTATTCCAAGATCGTTGTCGTAGTCCATAAATAGGGGGTATCACACCGGGAAGTGGTCTCAGGGGGTCCAGGGCAAGGCAGGCGGGAGGGTAGTCAGGCAGGCAAGGGTCGGTACACAACACGGGGCACACAGCCACTCCTGTCGCTCTCAAACTCACCCACACAGGGTCTTGGTCCTCGTCCTTCCTCCTTCTTCTCCTCCTGTCCCCCAGGTCGGCCCCCTCCTGCCCCCTGGGGCGTATCTCCCCTCGCCGGGTGGTCCCCTCCTCGAATGGCCCTCTCTGTGGCACCTCCTCCCGGTCCGTCTGCTGCACCGGCCCCCACGTCGTCCGCTGCGCGGGCTCCTGGGTCGTCCGCTGCGCCGCCTCCCGGGTCGTCCGCTGCTGCGCCACCTCCCGGGTCGTCCGCTGCGACGCCGTCAGCTGGGCCTGGAGCACTTGGGCCTTCTCCCAGGCCTGCTCCTCCTGCCGGCTTGCGTGGCAGCCCAGCCCGCGCTGCCTCCAGCTGGGCCTGCCCCGTCTTCAGCTGGACCTGGAGCTCTTGGGCCTCCTCCCGGGCCTGCTCCTTGTGTTGGGCTGCAGCCGTCAGCTGGGCCTGCTCCGCCGTCATCTGGGCCTGGAGCTCTTGGGCCTGCTCCAGGGCCTGCTGCTCTCTCTGGCCTGCGGCCATCAGCTGGGCCTGGAGCTCTTTGGCCTGCTCCCGGGCCTGCTGCTCTCGCTGGCCTGCGGCCGTCAGCTGGGCCTGGAGCTCTTTGGCCTGCTCCCGGGCCTGCTCCTCTCGCTGGCCTGCGGCAGTCAGCTGGGCCTGGAGCTCTTTGGCCTGCTCCAGGGCCTGCTGCTCTCGCTGGCCGGCGGCCATCCGCTGGGCCTGCTCCGCCGTCAGCTGGGCCTGGAGCTCTTCGGCCTGCTCCAGGGCCTGCTGCTCTTGCTGGCCGGCGGCCGTCAGCTGGGCCTGGAGCTCTTTGGCCTGCTCCAGGGCCTGCTGCTCTCGCTGGCCGGCCATCAGGCTGGAGCCTGGCCTGCCAGGGCCTGCTGCTCTCGCTGGCCTGGGCTCAGCTGGCCTGCTCCAGGGCCTGCTTCTCGCTGGCCGGCGGCCATCAGCTGGGCCTGCTTGCGGCCTGGTCCGCCATCAGCTGGGCCTGGAGCTCTTTGGCCTGCTCCAGGGCCTGCTGCTCTCGCTGGCCTGCGGCAGTCAGCTGGGCCTGGAGCTCTTTGGCCTGCTCCAGGGCCTGCTGCTCTCGCTGGCCGGCGGCCGTCAGCTGGCCTGGACGGCGGCCGTCAGCTGGGCCTGGAGCTCGTTGGCCTGCTCCAGGGCCTCCTGCTCTCGCTGGCCGGCGGCCATCCGCTGGGCCTGCTCCGCCGTCAGCTGGGCCTGGAGCTCTTCGGCCTGCTCCAGGGCCTGCTGCTCTCGCTGGCCGGCGGCCGTCAGCTGGGCCTGGAGCTCTTCGGCCTGCTCCAGGGCCTGCTGCTCTCGCTGGCCGGCGGCCGTCAGCTGGGCCTGGAGCTCTTTGGCCTGCTCCAGGGCCTGCTGCTCTCGCTGGCCAGCGGGTCAGCTGGGCCTGCTCCGCCGTCAGCTGGGTCTGGTCCGCCGTCAGCTGGGCCTGGAGCTCTTTGGCCTGCTCCAGGGCCTGCTGCTCTCTCTGGCCTGCGGCCGTCAGCTGGGCCTGGAGCTCTTTGGCCTGCTCCCGGGCCTGCTCCTCTCGCTGGCCTGCGGCAGGCAGCTGGGCCTAGAGCTCTTTGGCCTGCTCCAGGGCCTGCTGCTCTCGCTGGCCGGCGGCCATCCGCTGGGCCTGCTCCGCCGTCAGCTGGGCCTGGAGCTCTTCGGCCTGCTCCAGGGCCTGCTGCTCTCGCTGGCCGGCGGCCATCCGCTGGGCCTGCTCCGCCGTCAGCTGGGCCTGGAGCTCTTCGGCCTGCTCCAGGGCCTGCTGCTCTCGCTGGCCGGCGGCCGTCAGCTGGGCCTGGAGCTCTTTGGCCTGCTCCAGGGCCTGCTGCTCTCGCTGGCCGGCGGCCGTCAGCTGGGCCTGGAGCTCTTTGGCCTGCTCCAGGGCCTGCTGCTCTCGCTGGCCGGCGGCCGTCAGCTGGGCCTGCTCCGCCGTCAGCTGGGCCTGGTCCGCCATCAGCTGGGCCTGGAGCTCTTTGGCCTGCTCCAGGGCCTGCTGCTCTCGCTGGCCTGCGGCAGTCAGCTGGGCCTGGAGCTCTTTGGCCTGCTCCAGGGCCTGCTGCTCTCGCTGGCCTGCGGCCGTCAGCTGGACCTGGACGGCGGCCGTCAGCTGGGCCTGGAGCTCGTTGGCCTGCTCCAGGGCCTGCTGCTCTCGCTGGCCGGCGGCCGTCCGCTGGGCCTGCTCCGCCGTCAGCTGGGCCTGGAGCTCTTCGGCCTGCTCCAGGGCCTGCTGCTCTCGCTGGCCGGCGGCCATCAGCTGGGCCTGCTCCGCCGTCAGCTGGGCCTGGTCCGTCAGCTGGGCCTGGAGCTCTTGGCCTGCTCCAGGGCCTGCTGCTCTCGCTGGCCTGCGGCAGTCAGCTGGGCCTGGAGCTCTTTGGCCTGCTCCAGGGCCTGCTGCTCTCGCTGGCCTGCGGCCGTCAGCTGGGCTGGACGGCGGCCGTCAGCTGGGCCTGGAGCTCTTCGGCCTGCTCCAGGGCCTGCTGCTCTCGCTGGCCGGCGGCCGTCATCTGCCGTCAGCTGGGCCTGGAGGCCTGCTCCAGGGCCTGCTGCTCTCGCTGGCCTGGCCGGCGCCGTCAGCTGGGCCTGGAGCTCTTTAGCCTGCTCCAGGGCCTGCTGCTCTCGGGCCTGGCCGGCGGCCGTCAGCTGGGTGGCCGTCAGCTGGGCCTGGAGCTCTTTGGCCTGCTCCAGGGCCTGCTGCTCTCGCTCCGCTGGGCCTGCTCCGCCGTCAGCTGGGCCTGGAGCTCTTCGGCCTGCTCCAGGGCCTGCTGCTCTCGCTGGCCGGCGGCCGTCAGCTGGGCCTGGAGCTCTTTGGCCTGCTCCAGGGCCTGCTGCTCTCGCTGGCCGGCGGCCATCAGCTGGGCCTGCTCCGCCGTCAGCTGGGCCTGGTCCGCCATCAGCTGGGCCTGGAGCTCTTTGGCCTGCTCCAGGGCCTGCTGCTCTCGCTGGCCTGCGGCAGTCAGCTGGGCCTGGAGCTCTTTGGCCTGCTCCAGGGCCTGCTGCTCTCGCTGGCTGGCGGCCATCCGCTGGGCCTGCTCCGCCGTCAGCTGGGCCTGGAGCTCTTCGGCCTGTTCCAGGGCCTGCTCCCCTCACTGGCCTGCAGCCATCAGCTGTGCCTGGAGCTCTTCGGCCTGCTCCAGGGCCTGCTGCTCTTGCTGGGCTGCGGCCTCCCGGGCGACCTTGTGCTCCCGCAGTTCCTGCAGCAGCCCAGCCTGCGCAGCCGCCAGCTGGCCCTGTCCAGCCACCAGATGGGCCTGGAGCTCGTTGGACTGTAATATTACAGTCTGGGCTTTAACCTGCATGGCCCCCAGCTCCTTCAGTACGGCCTCCACCTGGCCCATCTTCTCTTTCTCGCTCTGCAGCTCCTGGCTGAGCTGCTTGATTTTGTCCTTCGCCAGGGAGGCCTCCTCCTGGAGAGCAGCCTCAGCCCTCTGCTTCCTGGCAGCTTTCTTCTTCCGGCCGGTCGCAACCGGGGGATCACTGTCCATGTTGCCATACTGAAACTCATTAAACAGGGCCTCCATATCCATGGTGGGTTGGTGGGGGTGATTTATTATTTTCAGTCCACCTTTGTTCACTGCCCGCATTCTCCACCATATGTGGCACACTCCTGTGTATTGTTGAGTGTGCACACGACTGAAGTTAATAAATCACTAGTCCCACACTAGTATACAATGCAATACGAGTCTTTATTTACTGTAAAGGGGGAAGGGAAGTGCAGGGTTATTATCGTGCTAAGTCTGTTATTCCGAGATCGTTGTCGTAGTCCATAAATAGGGGGTATCACACCGGGAAGTGGTCTCAGGGGGTCCAGGGCAAGGCAGGCGGGAGGGTAGTCAGGCAGGCAAGGGTCGGTACACAACACAGGTTCTCAGACAGTCCTTAGGTTGGGGCACACAGCCACTCCTGTCGCTCTCGAACTCACCCAAACAGGGTCTTGGTCCTCGTCCTTCCTCCTTCTTCTCCTCCTCTTCCTCCTCTTTCTCTCCCACCACCACAACTATTTCCTCTTCCACTTCCACTTCCACTTCCACTTCCACTTCCACTTCCACTTCCACTTCCACTTCCACCTCACTCTCCTCCACTCTCTCGATCGTCTCCACCTCCCAGGTCCTCTCTTATTTATAGTCTGCAGCCAGGGCCTTGATTGGCTGCCGTGGATGGCTCTCAACGAGCTGCAGCCAATTTCAATAAGGCTGATTGCCTTTCTCCAATTCATGGTCTCCTCGGCTCCCTCTGGGTGCCGAATGGGGTTCCCCAGACCGTCGTCCACGCTCTTTCCTTCTGCCCCTCAGTGGCCGTCTGCCACAATATAATGCACTGGACTAAAAACACAGAGGCCCTGTATAAGAAAGGTCAGAGTCGCCTGTATTTCCTACGGAGACTCAGATTTTTCAATGTCTGCAAAACCATGCTGCAGATGTTCTATCACTCTGTGGTGGCCAGTGTAATCTTCTACTGTAATGGGAAAAGTCCATATATGGCTTTTTCAGGCATTATTTCCTTTGATAGGTTGTCTTTATGTCACACATGTCTTCAGCTGACACATACACATAAAATACTCTTAACCTCTGCAAGTATTGTGTCTACTTTAGTTTAGAAATCTCACTTGCCCTAGACGCAATTATTCTATGTGAGAATTGCCACGACACTACGCTTTTGTGTACTTGGGGCAGCAGGGTGAAGGCAGCCGACACTAACAGACTCAATAAGCTCATCAGGAAAGCGGGTTCTGTCCTGGGAGTGGAATTGGAGTCTTTGGTGGAGGTCTCTGAGAGGAGGATGCTGAGTAAACTACTCAGTATTTGGTGGAGGTCTCTCCTGCACGCAAATCACTTCCAGTAGTGAGCCTTGAGCGGCATCCTGTATATGCCCTTCTTAGTGGCGCTTCCTACAGTAGGAGGATGCTGAGTAAACTACTCAGTATTATGGTGGAGGTCTCAGAGAGGAGGATGCTGAGTAAACTACTCAGTATTATGGACAATGCCTCCCATCCCCTGCACGCCACACTGGAGTCATACCAGAGCACCTTCAGCCGTAGACTGAGATTACCGAGGTGCACCACAGAACGCCACAGGAGGTCCTTTCTGCCTGTGGCCATCAAACTCTAAATCTCCTCCCCCCTCTATGGGAAGGACAGTTGAAATACAAGACAATGAACACAGCAATATAATGTGCAATATTACCTTTCAACATCATGTGCACTTTCCTCAGTATTACGTGCAATATTAATATTACTGTCCAACATCATGTGCAATACTCTATCATGTATATTATTATTATTATTATTATTATTATTATTCATGTTGTCCATAAATATTATCTATAACACCACCATCTCCTCTCATCATCATGTGCAATATTCTTAATGTCATGTCCAATAATATTACACTTCAATTATGCCAAATTGTTTTCGCCGTCGGAATATCTTATCTAGCCTACATACTTGACTGTAAATTGGTAAATCCGTTAGTTTATTTTTACTATTCTGTTGTTTTCCATATTGTTTTATTGTACTGTATTGCTACGCAACCTGCCACAAGAATTTCCTTTGGGATTAATAAAGTTCTATCTTATCTTATCTTATCTATTTAGTTGTGGTTTCATGTTTTATTCTGTAGTTTGTGTATTCCTGTGTTGTTTCCCCGCCTCTGATTGTCCTCAGCTGTTTTCACTTCTCTGATTAGTTTCTCCCTATTCATATACCTGCCCCAACCTTGTGTTCCTTGTCGGATTCTTGTCTTGGATGTTTGTTCCATGTGGCACGCCTGTTGCCTGTTGCCTGTTCCTGCCTGCCTGCCTGTGCCGTTTTTTTGAGATTAAATCATTTAAGTTAATCAAGCTGCCTGCATTTGGGTTCTCAAAAATTGCCTTTTTTGGGAAGAAACATTTCTTTTTTTTTTTTGAGAAGCCGCAGCAGCCACCGAGCTACAAGCCTCAGCAGCAGCCGCCGAGCTACAAGCCTCAGCAGTAGGTGCCGAGCTACTTTTGGTCATCAAGGCAAACGAGTCCCGGTTCTGGTGGGACCGCAGCAGTCCTTTGTATATATAAAGCTTCCAAAGAACCCCATTGTTTGCATTCGCTGTCTACAAGCTTTCCAGGAAACCAACATTTAAAAATCAATGGGAAAAAGCAGTAATCACAGGATCTGTTGAGGACACACAGGCACGGGCCTATTGCACTTTTAACCCCCATACGAGTGGGGATCATGTGTGTGTACATAATTATCTTCAAATAACGACTTGCGTACGATTGGCCGACCACACTCTTCCAAGTATTTAGGCTGTTTTAATGGGCGCTTTTAATGCAGTTATACGGGAACCACCGACTTGAACCGACAGCAGTTCGGTAATAAACCGGCTGGAGATTTTTAATGGCGCGGCCCTACCGGCACGCTGTGACTGCGGGGGTTTTGGGCGATATATATTTCGCCCCTGGTTTTCCAACCCATGGAACACAGCGGCATCGCGCCGAAACAAAAACACAAAACAGGGCATTAAATATATAACAGTGAAATAAATGGAGATTGGTTCAATGTATTGTCGGCGTTTTGACATCAATTAAACAAACTCATTCCAGCAAAACAACCGGGCAACAAGCTTGATTAGTACTGACTTTCATTCTGCTTCTCCTTGAATCTATATGGTTCCGTCTCTGCGTTATACAATGTGGTTCAACATTTGTGGGAAAGTTCCTTGATTGGTTAGTCTTTTTTATCGTTTCGAATATTGTACGCCACTGATAGTATTGTGGGGTGTATTGCGGTCCTCTTCACCAATATCAGCGATAGCTTAGTGAATTTCCCAGTTGCTGGGATATTTCATCGCCCGAACTATTCAATTAAAACTTACAAGATCGGGGCTTGGACCCAAAAAAGGCTGATCACTATTCGAGAATATCTCTGTCCAACCACTTGGTAAGGTTTCTTTTTCATGAGATCATCCTGATTATCAGACAGCACTTGATATTTTTCAAAATGTTGTTTCAGCCAGATCGAGGCCAGACTGATAAACTGATAAACGCAAGGTCTCGCAGATCAGGAAGGCCTCACGAGGTCGCGTGGTGAACCGCTGAAGTCTCAAAAGTGCCTTTGTCTCCGTAACGAGGGGTTGTTGTGCTACAAGCCCCGTCTATAATATCCCCCTCCGTCTCAATGGACTCCTCTGGCTGACAGAGTCGTTAACTCTTCAATAGGACATCCACAGTCGGAAATGGCGGCATTGCCAATATCCTCCTGTGGCGTGTTGTGTGTTGACGCCCAGCCTAGCATGGGTGCTAGCGTGGACCCCCGCCCGCCCCAGTCGCAGCTCCACCCACCCACCCATTCCCAAGCACTTCTCTGTGGCGTTCGTGTTGTTGAACGGCCCCTTGCCTTAAAGCATGGGTTCGCTAGCGCGGGGGATCGTAGCGGGGACCCCTTGGATCGTTCGCCACATCAATCCGCTTTCAAGTTTAAAAAAAGTTCAAGGTCCGCCGGCCAATCAGCGTCTGACTGCCTGGCTGTTTCTTCTTCAAATCCACCGGGCGAATCTGAAGTAACTGGGCCCAGTGACTTTCCTGCTTTTTCATATTAATTTTCCCAAATGGCGGCTTCAACTGAGAGGGCCTTCCGTTATGGGACACGCCGTGCTTTCTTGGTTTCTCTTTTCATTTTGGTCACTAAATCACCACAAGGGCAGGGGACATTAGAATAGCTTTTTGGGACTTACTACCAAACTGTCAGGAAAATGGAGCATACAACCACCACGCTCCAACTGGTGCAACAGGGATCATCCATTAGTTCAGAGGTTAGGTCAGACATTGCTGAGGAAAAAGTATTCTAATAGAGACCAGCCATTTTTTTTGTCTGTTATACTGCTAACAAACGAAAGCTCAAACATATTTATTTTTTGTTGTTTAACAATAGAAAACCTAATGTTGTTCTTAAAGTGATTTAATTTTCGGACTGGAATTTTTAAACAAACAAACATATCCCTTCTTGGGCATGATATCATGATCCAAAAAGTTTCGAACGCGATTTGAACTATATTCTATTTACCAATTTTGAAATTCATTCTTTAATACAAACCCATAATGTCAACAAATAAACTTTTTTCCACTCGCATCCCTGTTGAGGCATATAAGAATTGTTCAGCACTCCACACAAGACCGCATCTACACACACACACACATCCAACACACACACACACACACACACACACACACCCCAACACACACACACACACCTCAACACACCACACACAACCCCACAAACACCCACAACACACACACAACACACACACCACACACAACACACAACACCCCCACACACCACACACACACCAACACACACACACCCACACACACTAACCCAGGGGTCTCCTGAAACAGCAGACATGTACCGGGAGGCCAGAAGGGCTGCGGCTTCAGCGGCTACCAAAGCAAAAACACCGGTGTGGGAAGAGTTCAGTGAGGCAGGGCTTCGCTCAGGCTGTGCTCAGTCGGGGAGGAGAACTGCTGACCCAGACTGAGGATATTGTCGGGCAGTGGAAAGAACACTTTGAGGAACTCCTGAACCTGACCAGCACGTCCTCTGAGGAAGACTCGGGGGAAGGCTCACCCATATCCTTGGCAGAGGTTGCTGAAGTAGTCAAAAAGCTCTTCAGTGGCAAGGTGCCATGTGTGGATGAGATTCGCCCTGAGATGCTGATGGCTCTGGACATTGTTGGGCTGTCTTGGCTTACACGCCTATTCAATGTCGCATGGACGTCGGGACAGTTCCTGTGGAATGGCAGACCGGGGTGGTGGTCCCCATTTTTCAAAAAAGGGGACCGGAGGGTGCCCTCCAATTATCGGGGAATCAAACTGCTCAGCCTCCCCGGGAAAGTTTATTCCAGGCTCCGGCCAATTGTCCTCAGCTTCAGGAGGGACAATGTGGATTTCGTCCTGGCAGTGGAACAGTGGACCAGATATTTGCACTTGCAGGGTTGTTGGGGGGCATAGGGGTTTGCCCATCCAGTCTACATGTGCTTTTTGGACTTGGAGAAGGCTTATGACGTGTCCCCTGGGGAATCCTGTGGGGGGTACTGCGCGAGTATGGGTACCGGGGCCTTTGGTACGTGCCATTCAGTCCTTATACAAACAAAGTGAGAGCTGTGTCCGTATTCTCTGCACAAAGTCAAACACGTTCGCAGTGGGTGTTGACTCCATCAAGGTTATCCCTTGTCACCGATTCTGTGTGATTCTGTGATTTTCATGGACAGAATCTCAAGGCGCAGCCGAGGTGTGGAGTGTCCGGTTTGGGGACCTCAGAATTGCATCCCTGCTCTTTGCAGACGATGTGGTTCTGTTGGCTACATCAGACCGTGACCTCCAGCATGCACTGGGGCAGTTTGCAGCCGAGTGTGAAGCTGTCGGGATGAGAGTTTGCACCTCCAAGTCAGCCGGAAAATGGTGGAGTGCTCCCTCCGGGTTGGGAGTGAGTTGCTGTCTCAAGCGAAGCAGTTCAAGTATCTTGGGCTCTTGTTCGTGAGTGAGGGCAAAATGGAGCGGGAGATGGAC
>PIJE02003943.1:0-10931 GCA_002895965.2 Coryphaenoides rupestris
ATATGCGACTTATCTCGCGCTCAAACGCATTTTGCAGCCACGCACACAATAACCTCATAAGACGCTATTGCCCAATGATCCCTCTGTATGTATCTTGTGCTGGTGCACCTCTACTTGCTTCCCTACCGTTTTGGAGTTGGGGGGTTATTTGCATTCGAGAGTAGTTCACAATCATTTTTCACAATAGGGCGCTTGTGTGTTTCTAAGCGGTTAAACAGTAAAAGGTGATGGGTCTTCACAACCTTTCAACATGTTACACCGTTACAAACATGTTACACCGTTACAACATGTTACAACATGTTACACACATGTTAACGTTACAACATGTTACACCGTTACAACATGTTACAACATGTTACACCGTTACAACATGTTACACTGTTACAACATGTTACACCGTTACAACATGTTACACCGTTACAACATGTTACATGTTACAACATGTTACACCGTTACAACATGTTACACCGTTACATGTTACACCGTTACAACATGTTACACCGTTACAACATGTTACACTGTTACAACATGTTACACTGTTACAACATGTTACACTGTTACAACATGTTACACCGTTACAACATGTTACAACATGTTACACCGTTACAACATGTTACACCGTTACAACATGTTACAACATGTTACAACATGTTACAACATGTTACACCGTTACAACATGTTACACCGTTACAACATGTTACACCGTTACAACATGTTACACCGTTACAACATGTTACACCGTTACAACATGTTACAACATGTTACAACATGTTACACCGTTACAACATGTTACAACATGTTACACCGTTACAACATGTTACAACATGTTACACCGTTACAACATGTTACAACATGTTACAACATGTTACACCGTTACAACATGATACACACACACACACACACACACACACACACACACACACACACACAGCCTCCTGGAGCCAAAGAGAATCTGACTTCCTCAGAAGTGAATTCATGACACGTCGTCCCCACAAAAACACAAGGCAGGATATTTCAAACATTGATTTTTATTTATTTTTTGTATGGCGAACGCAGCCTCATATCTCGGTTATATATATATCTATATCTATCAGACATGATCCTTTATGTTAACATTGTACTATGTATGGCGAATCGCCAGGTTCAACCCATGTTCAACCCATACATACATGATTATTCTCCACGTGACTGACGGTGTGGAAAGGTCCATTCTCTTGCCACAATGCCACATCGAGTGGCTTAGTTCGGGGCCCCTCCACGGACACAGGCAGTTAGTGGTGTAAAGTCCGGTTTATTGTAAAGTGCAAGCATGTAAAATGTGGTGTGTGTGTGTGTGTGTGTGTGTGTGTGTGTGTGTGTGTGTGTGTGTGTGTGTGTGTGCGTACTTAATCTCTCGCCAAATCCAAAAGCCAACTGAAAACATTCAAGGACTTTGGGATTTCTAGAGTCTCAATTAAAGAGAGAGAGAGAGAGCGAGAGAGAGCCTGAAAACATTCAAGGACTTTGGGATTTCTAGAGTCTCAATTAAAGAGAGAGAGAGAGAGCGAGAGAGAGCGAGAGAGAGAGAGAGCATGCAAACAGGGTGTTGTACGGCCTTGAATAAGTCACAGTGGGGCTTTGCATTGCAGACAGGAAGGCACAGGAAGGCTTCCACTCTCTACTGTATGGGGACTTGTTAGGTGCTGGTCGGTTGGATTAGGGATATACCAAAAAGGAGAACCCAGCGGGGGGGTCCACTCGCTGCAAACCAAGTCGGGACCCCCAAAGACTGGGGGGGTTTAAAGCCAAGGCTTCGCAGTGTTGAATTCTTAACAACCCGGTCGGTTGGATTAGGGATATACCAAAAAGGAGAACCCAGCGGGCACTCGCTGCAAACCAAGTCGGGACCCCCAAAGACTGGGGGGGTTTAAAGCCAGGGCTTCGCAGTGTTGAATTCTTAATCAACTTGCGCGTTTACGTTCAATATGCTGTACTACGTGCTCTCCATATATATGTCTGGAGGGAGTGGAGGGTTGAAGTTAGTTTAAACCCTTTCAACTTCAACACTTTATATTCATGACTCGCTATGCCCCAGGAACATTATTAGAGAAACTAAGACAACCACAGAGGATTTCAAAACATGTTTTCAAGAGTTCATGTCAATTTTCCTGCAAAAAGCATCCTGAATTAATTATAAAGGGGTAGTATTTGTAACATACCGCTGTACATACACCACATGTTACACCGTTACAACATGTTACAACATGTTACACTGTTACAACATGTTACACCGTTACAACATGTTACACTGTTACAACATGTTACACCGTTACAACATGTTACATGTTACAACATGTTACACCGTTACAACATGTTACACCGTTACAACATGTTACACCGTTACAACATGTTACACCGTTACAACATGTTACACCGTTACAACATGTTACACCGTTACAACATGTTACACCGTTACAACATGTTACACCGTTACAACATGTTACACCGTTACAACATGTTACAACATGTTACAACATGTTACAACATGTTACAACATGTTACACCGTTACAACATGTTACAACATGTTACACTGTTACAACATGTTACACCGTTACAACATGTTACAACATGTTACACCGTTACAACATGTTACACCGTTACAACATGTTACACCGTTACAACATGTTACACCTGTTACAACATGTTACACCGTTACAACATGTTACACTGTTACAACATGTTACACTGTTACAACATGTTACACCGTTACAACATGTTACACCGTTACAACATCACGTTACAACATGTTACACCGTTACAACATGTTACACCGTTACAACATGTTACAACATGTTACACCGTTACAACATGTTACACCGTTACAACATGTTACAACATGTTACACCGTTACAACATGTTACAACATGTTACACCGTTACAACATGTTACACCGTTACAACATGTTACACCGTTACAACATGTTACACCGTTACAACATGTTACACCGTTACAACATGTTACACCGTTACAACATGTTACACCGTTACAACATGTTACACCGTTACAACATGTTACACTGTTACAACATGTTACACCGTTACAACATGTTACACCGTTACAACATGTTACACTGTTACATGTTACAACATGTTACACTGTTACAACATGTTACACTGTTACAACATGTTACACCGTTACAACATGTTACACTGTTACAACATGTTACACCGTTACAACATGTTACACCGTTACAACATGTTACACCGTTACAACATGTTACACCGTTACAACATGTTACACCGTTACAACATGTTACACCGTTACAACATGTTACACCGTTACAACATGTTACACCGTTACAACATGTTACACCGTTACAACATGTTACACCGTTACAACATGTTACACCGTTACAACATGTTACACCGTTACAACATGTTACACTGTTACAACATGTTACACCGTTACAACATGTTACACTGTTACAACATGTTACACCGTTACAACATGTTACAACATGTTACAACATGTTACACTGTTACAACATGTTACACCGTTACAACATGTTACACCGTTACAACATGTTACAACATGTTACACCGTTACAACATGTTACACCGTTACAACATGTTACACCGTTACAACATGTTACACCGTTACAACATGTTACACCGTTACAACATGTTACACCGTTACAACATGTACACCGTTACAACATGTGACACCGTTACAACATGTGACACCGTTACAACATGTTACACCGTTACAACATGTTACACCGTTACAACATGTTACACCGTTACAACATGTTACACCGTTACAACATGTTACACCGTTACAACATGTTACACCGTTACAACATGTTACACCGTTACAACATGTTACACCGTTACAACATGTTACAACATGTTACACCGTTACAACATGTTACACCGTTACAACATGTTACAACATGTTACAACATGTTACACCGTTACAACATGTTACACTGTTACAACATGTTACAACATGTTACACTGTTACAACATGTTACAACATGTTACACCGTTACAACATGTTACAACATGTTACACCGTTACAACATGTTACACCGTTACAACATGTTACACCGTTACAACATGTTACACCGTTACAACATGTTACACCGTTACAACATGTTACACCGTTACAACATGTTACACCGTTACAACATGTTACACCGTTACAACATGTTACACCGTTACAACATGTTACACCGTTACAACATGTTACACCGTTACAACATGTTACAACATGTTACACCGTTACAACATGTTACAACATGTTACACCGTTACAACATGTTACAACATGTTACAACATGTTACACTGTTACAACATGTTACACCGTTACAACATGTTACACCGTTACAACATGTTACACGTTACAACATGTTACACCGTTACAACATGTTACAACATGTTACACCGTTACAACATGTTACAACATGTTACACCGTTACAACATGTTACACCGTTACAACATGTTACACCGTTACAACATGTTACACCGTTACAACATGTTACACCGTTACAACATGTTACAACATGTTACACCGTTACAACATGTTACACTGTTACAACATGTTACACTGTTACAACATGTTACACCGTTACAACATGTTACAACATGTTACACCGTTACAACATGTTACAACATGTTACACCGTTACAACATGTTACAACATGTTACACCGTTACAACATGTTACACCGTTACAACATGTTACAACATGTTACACCGTTACAACATGTTACAACATGTTACACCGTTACAACATGTTACAACATGTTACACCGTTACAACATGTTACAACATGTTACACCACATGTTACACTGTTACAACATGTTACACCGTTACAACATGTTACAACATGTTACACCGTTACAACATGTTACAACATGTTACACCGTTACAACATGTTACAACATGTTACACCGTTACATGTTACAACATGTTACACCGTTACAACATGTTACACCGTTACAACATGTTACACCGTTACAACATGTTACACCGTTACAACATGTTACACCGTTACAACATGTTACACCGTTACAACATGTTACAACATGTTACACACATGTTACAACATGTTACACCGTTACAACATGTTACAACATGTTACACCGTTACAACATGTTACACTGTTACAACATGTTACACTGTTACAACATGTTACACCGTTACAACATGTTACAACATGTTACACCGTTACAACATGTTACACCGTTACAACGTTACAACATGTTACAACATGTTACTCCGATACGTTCAGATAGACTCCCATCTGATTAGCCCCGGGCGGCGCGGCTAATGCGATTTATTCCCCGACGAAACGAGCGTCATTTCACATCCCATCAAGACCATTGGCTGACCGATCGACTGCGTGTCAAGATTGTATTGATCGACGATCCCTTGAAGGGCCGTGGGGGGGGGGGGGGGGGGGTTGGTGGGGTGGCGGGGGGATGGCACGCTAGGTGCTGCTACGCGAGGCGCTCGGGGCCTCAGCGCGGGACTAGCATACTAACGAATTGACGGCAGATTAAGCTAGCTGGTGTTAAATGGGTCTGACGGACCGGCTGTCACTCGGAGGACTGATTGGTAATCGGGGGAGGGGGTGTGGTGGCAGGGGAGGGGGAGGAGCTATACCAGTCTGTAGTGCTTTCATGTCTCTGTTGGGTCTGATTGAAAGCTCGGAGCGGATTAGGTGAACCGAACTGGCTAATCAATAGACATTGGACATGACAATAGATACTGATTCATGTGATAGGATATTTGCGCGCAGGAAGGACTTCTCTCTCCCTCGTCTCACGACTGCAACTCGTTTCGCCACTCTCCCCCCTCTCCTCTCATCCCCCTCCCTCCTGGCCCTCGTGCCTGGCTCGTCTCTCTTCGGTTTCTCTCTCCCCCCCCTCCCCCTCCTCCTCCCTCGTCCTGCTCCTCTCTCTTCGTTTCTCTCTCCCCCCTCTCCTCTCTTATCTTTCCAAGCTGCTTCCACACACAGTGAATTCAGGCACAGTGGATACGTGTCGTTAGGGAGCAGGGAGCGGGTAGGGGTCATGGGTCAAGGGGTCAGGGGTCATCTGGCTCCAGGATGCCTCCAGGGCGGACCGAGGTCATCGAGGGTCGAGGGCAGAACCGTTTGGATGGGAGTCGAACAGCTTAACCACTAGGGGTGGGGGGGGGTCTCGATTCTTGGGGTGACGATGCAATAAAAAAGTTATTCAATATTTAATTAAAAACTAAAATAATTCCTCGATTCATCTACTTTGTGGGAAAATATGGTTTTTATATATATAACTATTTTTGATTTGAAAAAGATTATATCAATTGATCTCCTGAGCAACCATGTAGACACAAACAATAATGTCAACAAGACGAAAGGAAATAATAATCAACCGCTATCCCGCCCCTGATTGGTTGATACTAATCAGTTGATTGACAGGTCTCTCTACTCACGCTGGCAGCTGCCGCCGTTGGTGGGGTCGCCGTAGAAACCGAACACGCAGCTCTCACAGTGCAGCCCGGTGGTCAGGTCCTCACAGCGCTCACACACACTCTGGTTCACACACTGGCTGTGGCCGTTACACTGGCACGCTGAGACACACACACATGGACATGGACACGCACACACACACACACACACACACGGACATGGACACGCACACACACACAGACACACACACACACACACACATGGACATGGACACGCACACACACACAGATGGACATGGACACGCACACACACACAGACACACACACACACACACGGACATGCACAGACACACACACACACACACACACACACACGTACACACACGTACACACACACACACACATATATGGATACACATGCGGACACACACACACACGCACGTGGACACACACGCACGTGGACACACGCACGTGGACACACACAGACACACACACACACACACACACACAGAGACACATACATATGGATACACATGCGGACACACACACACAGACACGCACACACACAGACACAGACAAACACACACACACACACACTCATTAGCAAAATGTTATGGGACATGAGCTACTGTAGCTTCATTGTTATATGAATGTGATCAACTTTTCATATTACGAGTATTGTTTGTTCTTTATACGACAAGCAGCCATAACATTATATGGTGAGATAATGTGTGTCAATTATGCAATTAAACATTACGTTTAATCGCATAATTTATCCTGATGAAATTATGATGTCATCATATAATGTGATTGTGTTATTATGACACCATGTGATTATGTCATCCTATCACATGCCAACGAGCTTTAGAGAGATGATCTGATTGGGCGACACCGCCGCCGTTACCTGGGCAGTGGACGAAGGACCAGTTGTACTTGGCCTGGTCGGGACACATGCTGGCGTTGAGCGCCACCTGCAGGCTGGGGGCCATGCCGGGCAGGCTGGAGGGCGCCGGCATCTCGCTCTGGAAGGGCCCGCGGTACGAGCCCTCCATGCACTGGCCCCTCCCCGTGTTGCTGGGCTCCGTGCACCAGCCGCACCCCGGCTGCTCCATGCACTGGGAGCAGGTCCGGTAGCCCGAGCAGTTCTCCGCTGGGGGCACAGGGGCACAGGGTCAAGGGTCAAGGGTCAAGGTTCAAGGGGGTCAGTCTGTGGACCAGCACTGCTGCGTGAACCCTGATGGCCACGGCCGCGCTCGGTGAGGCAAATGGTAAATGGATTGCATTTATACAGCGCTTTTATCTCACTGTACATTTTTTATTTTATTTGTATTATTATATAGTTTATTTCTCTTGTTTAATACTCTTATTCTATGGCTATGCAACCTCTGGCACAAGAATTTCCTTCGGGATCAATACAGATGTATCTTATCTTATCCAAATCGCTTCACAGTATTGCCTCACATTCACCCATTCATACACCGACGGCGGTGCCAACCATGCAAGGTAACAACCAACACGTCAGGAGCAGGTAGGGTTAGGTGGTGTCTTGCTCAGGGACACCTCGACACTTAGCTAGGAGGCGGAGCCCGGGGATCAAACCAGCGACCTTCCTGTTGCCAGACAACCGCTCTTATACCTCCTGAACTACTGCCGCCCGTGTCTGAGCTTTTATTTTGAAGACGAAGATAAACATCCCGGGAACGGGGATCTGTCAGTTTATATCCGACAGCACCGCCTCCTGGGCGATTAATAATTCATTATAATTTGTCGTAGCTACGCTCCAACTTTGATTTGGTGATTTTAGCACCAAGCCTCATTTATAAGTCTCTTTGGAGATATTAGGCGCCACCGTTTAAAAGTTTAACAACGTTTCCCTGAGAATCTGATCAAGAAAAAGAAGAAGTGATCGTTAACGTTTTCACGAGATGTTTCAAGGTGAGTTACGGAGCGCTGATTAAAATGGCCGTCTTCCAAGCTGGCGAGCCGAGTACAGAGTATCCTCCAGATATTTGCATATTTTGTACATTTTTTTGGAATTTTTAGACATTTTCTGAATTTCTATATTATTACTCTGTGTTTAATGTTTAACACCAATTTCACAAAAGCACATTCCTTGTTTCTAACACTTGTAGCACTTGGGTTTTGCTATCGAAAAACATGTGTTTGCATGTGTGTGTGTGTTTGTGTGTGTGTGCGCACATGGATGCATGTAATTATGTCACGGCTCTCCAAGGGGGGGGGGAGAGGTCGCTGCAGGATTAATTTTTACAGCGTTGGGTATAAAAGGTCGCAGTCATGGATCAGAGATTAGCCAATACACCTCCCCTCCTCCCTCCTCCCTCCCCCTCCCGCCTCCCCCACCGCCGCCGCCGCCGCCTCCTCCCTGGGGATCAACGGCACCGTATGTTCGGCCCTTAACGAGTTGCACCTAATTAACTCAGAGACGACGTGCCTTAATGAATACAGCCATCATGGTAGCGAAGGGCAAGGGGGGGGGGGGCGGTTATGAGGGCTCCTGGATAATGTTATGAATGACCCCGTATCGCGCAGCAGCGTATCCCGGGGTTACGGAGCCCGGGGGGCCTCAGGTTATAATACGCTTCACAGACACAGAACAACGACGTGGCGGGTTCACCTGAGGTTTCGAGGCAGAACCACGCTTGGATTTGAGACGGTACTGAGACAGACCTGTGTGGTTAAAACCTGCTTTACGGACAGATATCGTTGTGTTGTCTGCGGCGGGGCGGGATAGCGATCGCGTGGCGGACCGCATCGACCCACGAGAGCGGCTTTGGAGCGGAAAAACAAACGACTGACATAACGTTGTACAGACACACACCTCGCATGTTGAACGCCAGGCACTTATGTACAATATTTGTCGCTCTTTTCTCTTCTATTTGTGGTTTGGTTTGACGTTGGCCGACAAAATACTGTGAGGATGAGGATGAGGTCACGGTGGATGAGGATGCGGTGAATACATCTCTAGTACCTGCTGTGTGTGTGTGCGTCTGTGTGTGTGTGTGTGTGTGTGTGTGCGTGCCTGTGTTGCATGCGTACCAGAAGTCTGGTAGTGTGGCTTTTTCTTTAAATCGCTAAATCCTAACTCTTTATTTCTTGTTTGTGGTTCAGTAAAAGCAAAATAAAGCGTGTCTCTCCCTTCCCAGCTCGATAACAACCCAAGACATCTCCATCCCTCCTCCTCCTCCTCCTCCCCCTGCGTTCTGATTGGCTGTCCAGGAACCCCACAACTCGAGGATTCCAGTCGACTCACGTTCCCCGCGGTTCTCATTCCTACGCCGACTCTCCGAGGTTTTATTTATCTTTCACCGGCGTTCTTCGTCGCATCGTAATTCACTCTCCCTCTCTCTCCCTGAGCCTTTCATTCATCACCATAACGGGGGAGACGGCGAGATGGAGAGAGATGGAGAGAGAGAGAGAGAGAGAGAGAAGGGGGAAGAGACGGGAAGAGAGAGATAAGGAGATCGGGATGGAGCTAGAGAGCAGGGATAACAGGGCAGAGAGAGAGAGAGACAAAGACAGAGAGACAAAGAAATCGAGATAAAGTAAGAGAGTGAGTGACAGAGAGAGGGAGGGAGAGAGCAAGAAAAGAGATGGAGAGAGAGAGAGAGAGAGAGAGAGAGAGAGAGAGAGAGAGAGAGAGAGGAAGGATAGAAGAGAGAGAGAGACTAGGGGTGAAATGTTGTGGTATGACTGTATGTGTGTGTGTGTGGTTGTGTGTGTGTGTGTGTGTGTGTGTGTGTGTGTGTGGTTGTGTGTGTGTGTAGTTGTGTGTGTTGTGTGTTGTTGTGTGTGTGTGTGTTGTGTGTGTGTGTGTGTGTGTGTGTGTTGTGTTGTTGTGTGTGTGTTGTGTGTGATGTTGTCATGGCGACGGTCACCTCCAATCTCATCATCGGGATGTCGTCATGGCGACATGGTGATGTCGCCGTGATGTCGTCCGGCCGCACCGAATGTCGTCATGGTAACGTCATGATGTAACGTCACGGTGACGTCACAAAACACCCCTGAAAAACTCCCACGATGCCTCTCAGCCTCTCACTTCCTGTCCCCGCCCCCCTCTCCCCTCCCCTCCTCTCTCCTCAGCCAATCACAGCGCTAAGCAGTGTCGCACGCCCTGCGCCATGCGGGCCACGTGCAGCGAGTGCACCAGCAGCAGCTCAGAGTGCATGTGGTGCAGCAACATGAGGCAGTGTGTCGACTCCAACGCCTACGTCGCCTCCTTCCCCTACGGACAGTGCATGGAGTGGTACACCATGAACAGCTGCCCTCGTAAGACACACCTCCTCCTTTTCCTCTTCCTCTTCCTGCTCCTCCTCCTCTCCTCTCCCCTCCTCCTCCCCTCTGCCCTCCTTTGCCTCCTCACCGGCTTTCTCCTGCTCACCCAACCATCTCTTCTCCCTCTCTCCTCTCTCCTCCTCCTCCAGCTCTCTTTCTCTCTCCCCCCCTCTCTCTCTCTCTCTCTCTTCCTCTCCCCTAA
>PIJE02003944.1:0-12500 GCA_002895965.2 Coryphaenoides rupestris
AAAAAAAGAGAGAGATTCTGATGAGAATTCAATCTATCGAGGAGGAGGAGGAGGTGGAGGTGGAGGAGGGAGCAGGGGGAACGTGAGCTGGTGGAGCTGGTAGTGGAGGTGGAGGTGGTGGAGGAGGAGGAGGAGGAGGAGGTGGGGGTGGTGCTGGGAGTCAGGGCCGATCAATGAGAAACTCCAGGGCCTGTTGGGAGTGCTGATGCATGGCCTGACTGCAGACACACACGGCTGACTTTGTTTCCCCCCCCCCCCTTTTTTTTTCTTTTTCTTTCTTTCTTTCTTTTCTTTCACCGCTGAACTCCAACTCTGCTCTGGTCGTCATTATTCCTGCGCCCTGGAGGGGGGCAGCTCTGTTTATGGAGGCTTGAACTACGGCCCCGGCCCCATATGAAGAACACATGATGACGTGTTCACTGGTAGAGACTGAAGGGTGCCGTGATAATAAAAAAAAATAAAAGTACATTCTTTAGTTCATGCTTTTGTACTTAGAAATTGTGTTTTTCTCAGCCCGTTTCCGCCTTTATTAAACGATGCCAGTTGTGTGCTCACAGGGCGTTAAACATTAGCTTGACTTCGCCGATCGTAATCTGGCCAAACTATCGTGTGGCGGCGAGGATAACAATAGAATAACAATCTACACAATAAAGCCCCCCCCCCCCCACCCCCCCCCGCCCGACCCGTCACCGCGTCTGCGTTTCATTAAGAGACCAGACGCATTACAGGGCCGCGCATATTTCCCAGGAGAGACCAGCGGATCCGAGCGGTTCCCAACGCACCTCCACGTGGGTCCGTACTGCCGTTGGGTGGCGTGTGTGCGTGTGTGTGTGTGTGTGTGTGTGTGTGTGTGTCTGCACATTGTATACATGTGTCTGTGCATGACCCTGGATATTTGCTGGTGAGCTAAACTCTCCCACCTTATCGTTGCACACGCAGCGTGAACCGCGGCTATTCCTTCCGGAGCGTGAAAATGCTTTTCCGTCATGTGACAGTAGGATCTCACTCCATGTCATCCTTTTACTACACGCAGCAAACCCCCTCCATTTTTGAAAAAGACAAGGAAAAATCCTTTTGGCCCCGTCTGCATATTTGCGCGCATACGCACCGAACACCACCGTGATGGTGGACACAACACCATCTGGGTCCAGATGTTTGTGTTCTGCGAGGAGAGGAGCAGGACTGCGTGGACCGGACAGCCAGACGGTTTGGCGGGCCCTTCAGACACGGGGGGGGTTGGGGTGGTTGGGGGGGGGCGTTGGGTTCCTTATTGATAGTGGGATCCCACACGCAGCAGAAGATGAAGCTGTGAGCTGCTGTGTGTAAGAATAGAGATGGTTTCAAGCAGTCATAGTTGCGAGGCTAATAGAACGAGTTCAATAATCGCCAAGTTGCCTGCATAATCGCTGGGATAAGAGCAGACGTGCCGTTCTGAGCGCATGACCAACATCTAAGAACATACAATATGCTAAACAAGGACTATTAATCATGCCAAGACATACAAACAAGCAAGAAAATACGCAAGGTAGTGCTAGGGTCCGCAGAGGGGAGGCGGGGGTCCGCTGCGGTGCCATAACAGAGTTGGGAATTGGGAATTGAAGTTGTTGAGCGGAGCGCTCGGGCTGGGGCTGACTAATGTTTGGAGGTTGGGGCAGTTCCGCTAAGAGCCTCGTAGGCCAGTACCACTGTCTTGAATCCGATGCGAGCGATTACCCAGGAGCCAGCGGAGGTCGTGGGAAGACGAGGGTTACAAGGGAGAAATTTGGTAAGTTGAACACCAGGCACGCTGCTCAGTTCTGGATGCGTTGTAAGCGTATTCAGTCAAAAGGAATTCAGAGGAGCATTAGGAAATCAGTCATTTAATGCGTCTCTGCTCGACAAGGACCATACTGACAAGGGTTACAAGCCATTTGGTCGTCAAGTGGGATTTCGATGGGGAACGTTTAATTTGCTCGATATTATTACTATTATTATTATTATTGTTATCATGTAGCTAGAGCGAGAGTGGGCCATGCTACGATCACTGTGATAATACAGTGTGTCTCAAGTCGATGTATGATGCAAAGAACCGCGAGAATAAGAAAAACATCAATAAAAACGTTGGTCCACCCGTTCTACATGTGCCGCTGCATCCAGCCATCCAGTCATGGACGGTCTATCGCGGCGAGGTCCAGCGGCGGCGCTAGCCCACTCCCGCCAAGTGGACGAATGACATAAACAAAGCTGAGACCTATCCCAACATCATTCACTCCTCCTCCTCCTCCTCCTCCTCCTCCTCCTCCTCCTTCCCGAGACCACCGCGTCACCGCCATAATCAGCATCTGTTCCCCGCCTGTCGGGCCAGCCATCACCTCCGACTGACCCCACCACCACCTCCACCACCCGCGACCTCCACCACCCATGACCTCTACCCCCCCCCCCCGCACACCGCCATGTGCCATCTCTCATCCCCAGGAGTTATAGGGCAGGGCCAACGTTTATGGAGGGCAGACCCGGCCTTCCTACGGGGCTTTGATCCACAGAGCTCTCTGCAGCGCGGAGGTTTTGCGAGCGGGCCTGGGTCGGCGGTGCGGGGCCATGTGGCCCGGGCAGGACAGGTAAGTGAAAGCACATTGTGCTGAAACAGTGTCGGGAAACAAGGTTACCCGAGGCCCCATCACTTGGATGGAGCTCAGGTTAGCAAGGATATGCGTGATGTGTGTGTGTGTGTGTGTGTGTGTGCAGTGTGCGTACTGTGTGTGTCTATTTGGGCCTGTGTGTGTGTGCGAACAATGTAGTGATGGCTTAAAGTGATTTTGTACGGGGATTTGTGTATGCGTGTATGCGTGCGTGCCTCTCTGTGTGTGTGTGCGTGTGTGTGTGTGTGTGTGTGTGCGTGTGCGTGTGTGTGTCGGCGTGAAGGTGATAGAAATGCAGCATTTGTAAACAGAACAAAACCCCACAAAGGAGCTACCAGAAAATAGATTTTTTTCCCCCGCAGCCTATAGACAAGCTAAATTCCAGGAGGCAATATCGCTGCTGTCAAATCTGTCATACGCCGCCTTTCACCCTCTTTCTCTCTCCCCCTCCCCCCCCCTCGCTCTCTCTCTCTCTCCCCCTCGACCCCCCCCGCCCCCCTCGCTCTCTCTCCCCCTCCATCCCCCTATACGCATTATTTATGCCAGCAGCCGAATGTATTCGTATCATTCTGTTTACTTTATTACTCCACTTTCATTCTCCTCTTTTCCCCACATTTGTTTACAAGAATAAAAGCCCGCTCTGACAGAGTTATCCCTCCGCACCACCCAAATAAATCACAGCGCTTGCACGCACGCATCATTCACATTCAAAGAGCGCTACTAAATTATAGATGGCCCCTTTCTCCCCAAATATGCATTTCATTAACATTTCCTTTGCCACTTGTTATTATTATTTTTTTTTTATGCTCTGTGTGTGTGTGTGTGTGTGTGTGTGTGTTTGTGTGCGTGCGTGCGTGCGTGCGTGTGCGTACGGCAATGTGAATGGGGCCATGCATGCGCCTACAGCACAATGTTTGTGGATGAGGATGTAAGTGTGTGTGTATGTATGTAGCCGTGTATGTTTGTATGTTTGTATGTACTGTATGTACGTATGGTATGTATGTATGTATCTGTACCTTTAAGCGCGGCTAATTGTGTGAGCATGAGTGGCGTACGTGTGCACGGCTAGGTGTGTGTGTGTGTGTGTGTGTGTGTGTGTGTGTGTGTGTGTGTGCGCGCGCACGCATGTTTGGAATGAGAGCAGGCGCGCTGAGCAAAAGCAGGACGCGTCCCCTTTCCCAGGCCTAATTTAGGATTCAATTACAATACTCTTTAAAAGGCGTCGACTTCGCAATTAATTATTTTAAGATTAGCTTGACAGTAATGGGCCTCCTACCGACACAAGCCGACCGGTCGCCATGACACTCATTCAAACCCCCACCGCCGCACACACATACACGCACGCACACACACACACACACACATTTTCTCTATACCTTCCACTTTGCTTTTCTTTCTGTCAATCCAATCATTCCTCTCTCCGTTTCCCTCCCTCCCTTCCTCCCTCTCTCTCCTTTTCCCTCTCTCTAAATGTCTGGCTCGCTCTGTAGAACCATTACTTTCTCTCTCTCTCTCTCCCTCTCTCCGTCTCGCCGTCTCTCTCTCTCCATCTCTCTCTCTCTCTCTCTCCACGTCTCTGCGTCTCTCCACCTTTTTTCTCTTGATTTTCTTTCATCTTTCTCCATATTACTCTCCCTCGCTCTCTGGAGGGGGAAAAAAAGGAGATGAATCTTCCCTCGCTCTCCTCCTGCCCCCGCTCCCTCTCCTCCCTCTCCTCCCATCTCCCTGTCCTGTTATTTTTTCCTCCCTTCCTCTCTCTCTCGGTCGGGTGTTACATTGTACAGAGGGCTTTTTTCGGTGTTTTTTTCTCTTTATCGTTTTTTGACCTTGTGTGTGTTTCACAAGCGCTACACTCTGTTTCTTCCTCCATCTCTCTCTCTCTCTCTTTCTCCCCCCCCCCGCCTCCTTCCATCTCTTTCCCTGTGTCTTACTCTCCATCCCTCTCTCTCTCCACCCCCCTACCCCCTCTCTCTCTCACCATCTCTCTCTCTCTCGCTGTCTCTCGCCCCCTCCCGTTCTCCTTGGTGCTCGCCGCGTGATATTGATATTGCTTCGGTACGGCGGGCTGGGTTTTACGAGACGCGAGGGGCCTCCTCTCACGTCCGAGAGGCTGACGGATTGGCCCCGGGACGGTGCTCGCCGTGCGCGCTCTCGCCGCACGTGCACGCGCCTCCCGACTCCGCCTGGCTGGCACAGGCTCTGCCAGCCAGGCCAGCCACGAGAACAAACGATAAAGAATACCGGGGAGAAGAAAAAAAGAAGCAAAAAAAACTAAAATGAAAAAAGCGGGAAAAACGCTGCGGCGCCCTCGCCTCCCGATGACCGGAGAGCCATTTTCACCTCCTCCCTTCCCCTCTTCCGTTGCCACGACACCCCCTCTCCCCGTCCCGCTGCACCCCACCCACCCCCCCCTATTTTTCCTCTTTTTTTTCCTGAATGTCATCATCCAACCTTCCGCCCCCGTAAGGAATACCTCACCCAGTCACCCGCATCGCCCCCCCACCCCTGTTCTCTTCTGTTTATTTAAATATTTGATATGCAAGAAGCCATAAAGGAAATGTCAGAGGGAGGGAGCGGCAACGGATACGCTGGTTACACCGGGGGGGGGTGGGGGGGGGGAGGAGAGGGAGAAGAGAGGAGAGGAGAGAGAGAGAAGGAGAGAGATGGAGAGAGAGGAGAGAAGTGCTGCCCCCCTCTCGCTCTCTCTCTCTCTCGTTCTCTCTCTTGTTCCTCTTCACACACACACACACAAACACACACACACACACACACACACACACACAAACCCCTCTAATCCCTGCTGTGGGTGAGTGCGCACGTGAAGGAGCCCGGAAGACGGCAAAGCAACAGGGGAAGGAAGAGACGTTGGCATTCGAGAGGCAACGGATGTATGCACAGTCAAACACACCCACCCACACACACACATACAGACACACACACCCACACACACACACGTACCACACACACACACACACACACACACACACACACACACGTGCACTAATACAGCACGCAAACACAGAGGCACTTGTTTAACTAGCCGTATGGAAAACAGGCCCTCCCATGCACAATTGACTTCTAATGCATGGTACTTTCTGGCAAACCATCCATTTACATGGCAACGCAATTTCAAGGATGGAGGTGAGGTGAGGTGTGGGGGGGGGGGGGGGGGGGGGGGGGGGGCGGGGGGGTTGGTACCTGAAAGTTTCCCTCCGCCTGTGAAGCCTTTATACATTTCGAACCTCCCATTTTGACTCTCTCGCTCTCTCTCTCGCGCTTCTCTCTCTCTCTCTTGTTTCTTGCCATTATTCGGCTGCTTTGTCCCCAAACAGCGGCATAACTTTGTGCCAGCGCCACTCACTCCCCCACCTCCCCCACCTCCTCCTTCACTCTCCCACTCACTGCCCTTTGATTTCCATCAGTCTCACAGCTAGCTGGTGCCCGCAGAGACCCCAGCACACAGGCACTTCCAGCTCGAAACCACGCGCATGGGGGGGGGGGGGTGGGGGGTGCAGGTAAATAAATCAAGCAGCCTAATATAACGGTGGTGGGGGGGGCACAAGAGGAGAGAATAAGGAGTGAGAAAGGGATACAAAAATGCGAAGGTGGAAAAGGGAAAGAGAGAGAAAAAAGAGAAGAGAGAACGGCAGAAGGAGTAAGGAGGGCGGTGGAGCCGGGTTCCTGCAGCGGAACGACCTTGGGAGTGTCCTTGGCGCCGCTCTGCGTTGACGGGGGAAATTGTGCTGATCGGCACGAACGAGTCCTCGGCTCCAATTAGGAACGCTGGCGACCGGGACATGTTGATCGGGGGGGGCCCTGATGACGGTGTTGGTTTAGCATTTCGGCGATCCATCACCTCCTGAGTGTTTTGCCTGTAGCGACGAGATCTTCAGACCATCCTCATCAACGTGCGAAAGGTGTCTCCGGCCAGAAAGTGACACCTGCTCGAGGGGTCAAAGGTGAACAGCTGGGGGGGTCAGCGAGGGCAGAAGCCCGAGGTTTAGGTAGGACACGCGAGTCCTCGGCGCGTCGTAACGAAGCAGGTTCCCACGAATCACACGGAATAGCACACCACTGAACACACTGCTCTACCATGGAGCACGGTGCCTTCGTAAAAACAAAAAACAAGAATAAAATAAAATATACATAGACACACAACAACAATCACAGCAGGTCAGCATATCAGCTCAAAACACTGACGAGTGGAGATAAGAGTTGTGGACACAGACATCACTTCCCCTCCATAACCGGCCCACCCGCCCCCCCCACACACACACACACCCTCCACTAGGTGGGTCAGAGTGCCCTCTAGCACTCCTCGCCCTCCCGGCTGTTAATTACCGCTAATTGGTCCTGCTCTGGGTAGATGGTTTGGTTTTTTTTACTTTGCCACAGCTCCGCTATAATGGAACCATTCATCTTTAGTGCTTAATGAGTAAGCGCTGTAGTCGCCAGCCAAGGTCACCAGCAACTAGCTTCCAAAAGACTGAGACAGAGACTAAGAGAGAGAGAGACTGTGAGAGAGAGAGAGAGAGAGAGAGAGAGGGGGGAGAGAGGAGAGAGAAGAGAGAGAGGGGGGGGAGGAGAGAGAGTGAGGGAGGAGAGAGAGAGAGAGAGGAGACTCAGACTTAGATTGTCCTCTAGAAAATTTAGAGGAGAAAATGAACATTTCAGAGGAGAAAAGTTTTCGTGTGTTTTCGCTCTCTCTCTTTGAAATTTGGCTGCCGTGTGAGCTGTGGGGAATATCCGGGCGCACTGGGAGTTCACGTGCTCAGCGTCTCTCTCTCTCTCTCTCTCTCTCTCTCTCTCTCCATATGAATGAATCCATGCTCTTCCCGAGAGGCTGGGCAGTTAGTTCAGAGGTATTTAGATGGCTAACACATCCTCTTTAATATTTATACACTACACTAAATGGGTTTGTGGAGTAATGTGTGTGTCTGACTGTGTGCGTGTTGTGTGTGGTGTGTGTGTGTGTGTGTGGTGTGTGTGGTGTGTGTGTGTGTGTGTGTGTGTGTGTGTGTGTTATTTCCAAGCATATCATGCACAACACACACACACACATTAAATACACAAGAAGTGTGTGTTTAGTTTGACAACAACAACACACAACACACAACACACACAACACACAACACACAACACACAACACACAACACACACACACACAACACACACAACACACAACACACACACACAACACAACACACACACAACACACAACACACACACACAACACAACACAACACACCACACAACACACAAACAGCACAACGCACGCACACACACACACACACACACACAGTCGTACGTATGTTGGTTTATTTGTGGATGATCCTAATCAACACCGGCACACCGGGAGCACTTGCTCAGAGAAAACGCCCAGATAAGCTATTTCAGCAAGGCAGACAGACGGGCTGCCTGCCTGCCAGTCTCTCTGTCCGCCAAGCCTTCTGCCTGTCTGTCTGTCTGTCTGTCTGTCTTTCTCTGACCTTTTTCCTTTCATTGATTGAAAACAATAACGAATTGGGAGACATAATGGTATGAGACAACACAGCCTGGGCTGCTTATGAGACCTGTGTCTAAGTAAAGGTGCAGGCCACTCGCACGTACACACGGATGCAGACACACACAGACACAGACATGTACACGTGTGCAATAAGGGCCACGCTCCACACGCGTGTAAAGGTGTAAGGATCAGGTTCTGGACTCATTGCAGACTCAAAAAGACGGGTTTGAAAAAAACAACCCAAATCTTTACTTAATTTTTCTTCATAAGAATACTGGTTAGAAGAATATTTTTACTGTATTTATTAGGTACTAGTGCTAATTGTTGAGATGATAAGAGTTGATTTAGAATGTATGTTTGCAAGAATACTGTGGGAGTGAATGTGGAGTAAGCATTCCATTGTACTTGTTACACATATCAATAAAGAAATCTTGAATCTTGGAGAAAAATATATCTTATATATCTTCAGCAAAAGGTTAACAAAAAACAGGTAATCAACAACTAACAACTAAGATGCCCACTTAACACAGGTGCAGGACACCAGCAGGTACAGCAGAGACTAACGTGGCGTCCAGGGGTTAGAGACCCAAACTACACAAAGACAAACAGAATAACGAACACTCGTGGTGACAATAGGTCCCTCGGCTCGTACGCCTCCCTCAGAATATCGCTCCATGCTAAATGTATTTTGACGTAATATGCTGCTCAGCTGCATGGCGCTCCGAAAAACAATTCACACAAAAGAAAATTGTGCTTTCCAACCTAAATCGTATTGTAAAACGCACTTGTTGAAATGGTATTATATGGTGTACATTGATTTTGCCTGGTTCAGACATCCAGCTGGTGAGTATTGCGGCAATCGATGGCTACGTGATGTTCTTTTGTCTGCAATTCCACCAATTTTGTTATATTGGAGTCTTTACGCAGACAATACACACACACACACACACACACACACACACACACACACACACACACACGCCGCTCATTCCTTCTCTTGCGGTATCCACTGTGTGTGTGAAGTGTGTTCACTGCCACAACGAGTCCTGTGACTCCATTTATTCTTTTTGCTAACCTATCATTGTCCCTTACAATTCTCTGGCAGAACAGTGTGTGCGCGCGCGCGCGTGTGTGTGTGTGTGTGTGTGTGTGTGTATGTGTTTGGACAATCTAACGTGGTGATCTATGATTTATAGACAGTGATCTCGACAGGACGCTGGCGGTCACTATTGGCCCAAATGTCTCATTTAAGACAATTCTAAATGCGATGTAGTCCGCAATCTCAGAGCATACACACACACACACACAGTTAAATACTACTGGGTGATGTGCAGGGAAATGTTATGCAATCCTGGAATTGCTAGAAGAGAGGTCAATGTACAGTATGTCCTGTTTTTGTTTAAAAAAAAAAAACAATTATTGTTATTAATTAATGAATAACACTTCTTATTGTTATTTTTATGCAATTAAATTACATACATCCATGATGTGAGTAGTTCTGTTAAACTGCCAGACTGAAAAAAATGTATTCAAATATATTATGGTTTATAATATATAATATGGTTATAATATGGTTTATATATATATTTAGTTTAATTTAAAAGAGACATTTCTTAGACTATATACGTTCTTGGTAAAATATGCCAGCGTTTAGTAAAGGTGCCCTCGACTGCACATACATATCAACGTATGGATAATGTATTGGTGAGGTGTCGGGTGAACCAAAAAATTACTAAATTAAAAAGATTTGATATTTGGAATTTGGATTCTAATATTTTTGTAATTGTTTATGATTTGCTTGACGAGTACTTGTTTACTCGAGTAGGCTACAAATTTGCACCCCTAGTGCTTACCCATGCAATGCTGAAATGAGTATATGTGTGTGTATGTGTGTGTGTCTGTGTGTGTGTGTGTGTGTGTGTGTGTTCGTGCATATGTGTGTGTGTGTGTGTGTGTGTGTGTGTCTTACCCTCTCCTCAATGAACATCTATGGCTTATATTGGCTAAACATGTAAAGGTTACTGCTAATGTCAGCCCCCATGCCATTGCGGAGTGTGGAATACCACATTAACATAATCCATAGATGAACACCCTGCCATGCCCACACCCAGCCAATCGCTGACTCCCACTGTATCACATGACCACAAGCACTTGAGCCAAGCCTGCCTCGGCGGAGATATCTTTATTTCATTTTTTTATTTTCATTTTTTATTAAGGGCCTAATGGCAGCACTCCTCTGACACCAAAACAATTCAGGGGGAACAAAATGTGTTGTCATGTGGTCACTTTGTCTGGGACATCAAGTCAACAAATTGCTCGCCTTTTTAAACCCCGAAAACCTGCCTTGGGGCTCAAGTACGGCTTTCCTGGGCTCAACATGCCAGCGGGGAGCGAGCGAAATTGTGGAGACGGCACCGGCATTTCCGATGCTTCCGGGGCAACGGCATTTTTAAATCCTACATCTCGACGCAGAGACTCTGAGACTCACCCCCCCCCACACACACACCTCCCCCTCCTGTCTGAAAGACTCACCTCAGCATGACCACATTGTTGACAGCGTTGGCCTATCTCAAGAGTTGATGGTCAACGCAGAGACCCACGAGAGGCCGCGGACCCACGAGAGGATGGAGTGATTCATCTTTTCCCACGAAAACAATGCGTGTGATTACCGAGCAAGCATCCGAAACGCACGGTTGCAGACATACACTCCACGCTCACGGCTGTGGGCTTTGCCATGCTAAGTCCCTGCTGTTGGTAATTCCCATCTTTTAGCGGCAGCAGAGTGTGTGTGTGTATGTATGTGTGTGTGTGTGTGTGTGTGTGTGTGTGTCTTTTTTATCATTCGACTTGGGTTTCCTTTTAGTTTTTTAGTGTCGGGCGCTGAGCACGTGAACTCCCAGTGCGCCCGGATATTCCCCACAGCTCACACGGCAGCCAAATTTCAAAGAGAGAGAGCGAAAACACACGAAAACTTTTCTCCTCTGAAATGTTCATTTTCTCCTCTAAATTTTCTAGAGGACAATCTAAGTCTGAGTCTCCAAGTGTTGCACGCTCTCTCTCCCTCACTCTCTCTCTCTCTCCCTCTCTCTCTCTCTCTCTCTCTCTCTCTCTCTCTCTCCCCTCTCTCTCTCTCTCTCCTCTCTCTCTCTCTCTCTCTTCTGCTCTTTCTCTCTCTGTCTATGTCTCTCTCTCTCTCTCTCTCTCTCTCTCTCTCTCTCTCTCTGTCTCTGTGATGTTGTTTGCCAATTATAGGGGTAAAGTATAAAAAAGAGAGAGAGAGAGAGAGAGAGAGAGGGAGAGAACAGAGGCACATGGCAGTGGAACGCAAAGCAAACTCCAGGCTCTATTTAAAGACAGAGAGAGGACGGGAAGTATAGGGAGCGAGGAGGCGAGGGAGGCAGCATATAAATAAGGAAGATAAAAAGGGAGGAAAGATGAAAGGATGGAATGTAGGAAGGGAGAAAAAAACTTGACTGAGAAAAAAATAAAGAAAGAAAAGGAAGGAGGCGGGGGGGAGGCAGGGCGGGGGGGGAACAGCAGCGAGCGAGCAAGCGCTCCAACGGGGAACAGAGAGAGGAAGAAAGCTGCAGACAAAAATCCCCTCTCAGATGGCTGGATGAAAGGGCGGGGGGGGGAACCCCTAGCCTCTCTTTCAGCAGCGCCACATGGCTAATTAGCATATCTGAAGGTCGGTGCTCTGGTGGTGGTGGTGGTGGTGGTGGGGTGTGTGTGTATGGCGGTGGCGGTGGGGGGGGGGGGGGGACAGTGACAGACCAAGGGGGAGACCCAAATGCACCCAATGCCATGTGACCTGGCTCCCCGCCAGAGACACATACACACACACACACACACACACGGACAGCTTAAAGGGGAAACCTAATCTATCAAACGTGCAGATGCACAGTGTGTGTGTGTGTGTGTGTGTGTGTGTGTGTGTGTGTGTGTGTGTGTGTGTGTGTGTGTGTGTGTGTGTGTGTGTGTGCAGATGCACCGTGTGTGTGTGTGTGTGTGTGTGTGTGTGTGTGTGTGTGTGTGTGTGTGTGTGTGTGTGTGTGTGTGTGTGTGTGTGTGTGTGTGTGTGTGTGTGTGTGTGCTCTCACATCTTTCACAAGGCTCATAAAAAAACAAATAGTACTCCCAGAATGCTGGGCTTTTAACTATGTTGACATTTGACAGTTCTGATTCTCTCTGTCTCTTTCTCTCTCTCTCCCTCTGCTTCACCCTCTCTCTGTCTCATTCTCTCTCTCTCTCTCTCTAAATGCCAGTGAGGCTCCATCAAACTCTTGATATATGCCTGCCAAACGCAACACAAAAAGCAGTAACGGCAATTGAAAGAGTGAGGAAAGAGGGCCCTGATCAGACGTGGCATCGTGGAG
>PIJE02003944.1:17500-22762 GCA_002895965.2 Coryphaenoides rupestris
TGTGGGGGGTCTGGGGGGGGGGGTCTGGGCTCCGCTGCACTCTTGTTCACATGAGCGTTGAGTGAGCTGCCCAGTGGGGGCTACTGGGAGCCAATCAGACGGCAGATTGGATGTCAACTTTGAGCCAGCAGCCATCTAGAGAGCATTACCTCCACTATTCAAATGTGACTGCGGGGGGAAAACGGAGCCACGCTCGCAACTTCAGCCTTCAGCCGCCCGCACACACACACACACACACACACGCACGCACACACACGCATGTACGCGCACACACACACACACGCATGTACACACACACACACACACGTACACACACACACACACACACGCACACAGACACGCACGCATACACACACACACACACACGCATGTACGCACACAGACACACACACAGACACACACACACACACGCGTGTTTATACGCGGACACGCAGAGGAAAAACGAAACAAAAAGAAACCCACCGCACACGGGATATTGTAAATATTATTGTAATATAGACGTGATATTGTAATATTTGTCACATTATAGAGGTAGACTGTTACTAAGCGCTGTGTTTTATTTCAAGATGTTCTCTAAATCGCAGCCTTCTGCAACGTGTCAGACACCACGTACGCTAAAAGGGGTTTCTGTATATCCCCAACATTAGGCCTACTTTTGTACCTTAAGTTTAACATTTAACATTTTTTTTTGGTGTGCAAACATAAATGTGTTGTTGCTGTGTAATAACCTCCATGCCGTTTTTCTTCATATTATTTTCCCCTGAAACCAATGATGTCCGTTTTGCATATGTTGCCCTTTTTTGTCAAACACAATTTTATTTCAGCGATGCAATAACATCTGCGTTAATTCATATTGGTAACGCAATCAAAATATGAAGTGTGTGAGTACATTATTATTTTTTTTTTGTACAAACACATCAGGCTATATGAACCTATATTATTATTATTATTATTATTATTATTTTAAGAATGAGTCATAGTTGACAATGGCTCGTCGGACCTGGGCTATTTCCCCATGCATAAGACAACGCGAACTTCAGGCTGCAGGTTGAGAAGATCACCTTCACGGGTCGGAGGTCAACGGTAAGCGCGCCTACCTGCGTCCTGCCGAGGCCTTGTCCTCCGTTGCCGGCGTGCGCCGGGTGGCTCCGCTGCCCTCCCCAGCTGTGGGCCGAGGGGTTTCCATACTGAGAGCCCTGCATGTCTTTGCCCCCCAGACCCATGCCCCCCTGCTGCTGCTGCTGCTGATGCTGCTGCTGCTGCTGCTGCTGCTGCTGATGCTGATGCTGAGCCGTGGGGGGGGCACTATAGTCTTGGTACCCGTGTCCGCCGTAACCTCTCATCATTGGACTCGGAGACGTCAGCAGTTGGTTGAGGGTCGGCGTGGCGCCCGAAGGATGCTGCTGCTGCTGCTGCTGCTGCTGACTTGGTCCTGGTCCTGGGAACCTTTGAAAGGAAGCAGATCCGGGAGACGTCTTCGCCGAGGAGCTGTTGCCCATCATCATGTTACCTGGCGGCGGCTGCTGCTGGAGCTGCCGTGAGCCAGAGGGACCCATCATCCCGTAGGCCGCGCCGCCGTAGCCCGCTCTGTAGCCCGGGTAGTGGTGGTGCTGGTTGTACTGGCCGCCGCTGCTGTTGTGTTGTTGTTGTTGTTGTTGTTGGTGGTGTTGGTGGTACCCCGTTTCCTGGGAGTTCTCCATGCTGCTGTTGCTGTTGTTGTTGTTGTTGTTGTTGTGGTGTGGCGAGGCGTGCATCATAGCTGCAGCCATCCCACTGCCCTGCTGCTGTTGTCCGCCATGTTGATCGTAACAAGGCCTGCTCGAAGTGGGATAATAGTTGTTGTTGTTGTTGCTGTTGTTGTTGTTGTTGCTAAACTCAGAGTTGCCACCGTTACCGCTGCCCGGTCCCGGCCCGGTCCGCAAGTTGGGGTGCTGCTCGTATCTGCCGCCCCCTCCCGTCATCCTGTCCCCGGGTTTACAGGTGAGCTCCGCGTCACGCTTGCCCCCCGGCGCCGTCTGCTCCCCCTGCGCCCCTGAAAGGTTCTCTTTCCCGCCGTGGAGTTGTTGGTGGTGGTGGTCCGCCACGGCTCCACCTCGGTCCGCCCGGGCTCCTGGTCCGTGGCTGCTGCTGTTGCTGTTGAGGTTGTTTGTACTTTGGGTGAGAGAGGACCAGAGAGAGACAGAGACCAGAGACGACAAGACAGACAAGAGGGGAGACCAGAGAGGAAAGAAGACAGAAAGAATGTTCAGTTGTATGCATAGGTCTGGGCTATAGGCCTGCTAACAACCGAGGACCACTGGGAACTCTGAGAAGAGGCCTCTAACAGCAACTGGGCTTTTTATTCATGGCCATGGGCTAGAGAAGACTGCAACTGTATTGGTTTCGAGACACCAGCCCTTGTCACTCCACTTTGAGGCAAAGTGTGGAGAGTAAACCGAAAAACAGAAACGGGACAATGTTACGCCTATATATATATAATTTCTCATGTGTTTATATTATAAAAACTATACTCAAATAACAATAATATTCGGAGAGAAGAAAAAAACACTTGAGACACGTTTCTCACCTCCTCGTTGGCTGTTTTCCTGTGTGGCTGGGTTTAAATGTGTTTTTTATATCCATACAAGAGGTTGGTGTGCACTACAACGAAACTTTCCACCAGGGGTCTTCCCATAGGTCCGTCCTACTGACTGCAGCGCATTTCCACACTCTCACTCTGTGCTGCAACCTAAATGAAGAAGTTACGAAAAACAATATAGTGTATGGAGGAATGCATCCGTTGTTTTTAAGACAGTCTATTTGCGAATTGCCTCAAAATTTCGATAAGTTGATAGACGTTCATTCTGATAGGTGAAACCGCGAGAGCGCATCCTTAGTTGGAAAAAGCATTGCCGATGGGTTGTCAGCCTGATCTGTGTGTGTGTGTGAAATGAGCCTGGCTGATTCTGTGTGTGTGTGATGTGGAGATGATCGTGTCCGCCTGTCCTATGGGCATAAATTCCCGAAATGCTATGTGTTGTATTATCATCATCATCATCATCATCGTTCATCTCATCATCATCACCCGTGGCACGTATACCGCCCCACTATAGGGACTGCGAACGGGTAGCGCACATCAGCATTGATGCACCCGGCACCACACACACACAACTAATACACACACACACACACACGCACGCGACACGCAGCACACACACACACAAACGTTTGATCATTCATTATTTTCAGGGAGGCGCATCAGCACCACAACAACCTTCATCCACAGATCCCTCTCTGGTGAACCCTACGTGCCGCCTTTGATCTGCTCCTCTCTCTGTTGATCAATGCAGTCGAGTCATCAAAGCGGACCCTCTGCTCATTCAGGTCCCGGCAGAACTTCAGATCCTTTGCTAAGCACTATTTGGCGATTTAAGAGTCATGTTTAAATAACGCTTGACAGGAATATGAAGATTTTAATAGTTTACATTTTAACAAGAAAAACAGTCAGAAATCCGCCCCAACGGTGACTGTGTATAATTATTATTATGTTTCTTGATGTTACATATTGGCCAAACGTATTTGTACTTCCTTGAACATACAGAAGAGCGGGAGGGATATAGCTATCGCCTTTTTTTTATTAAAAAGAAAACCCGAGATGAACGTCTTATTTATTCATGTGGGAAATCGTGAGCCTTAAAAATGAAAAGGGGACGGGAGATCAGCTCCGCCCGCCAACATTATAAGATACACGTGATCCACGACTGTGTGATACACATTCACATTCTGATGGCAGCAACATTATTGCGGCACAGCTTGCGGTTGCGTGTCCGACTCCTGTCAGATACGCACAAAAAAACTGGCTTCGGCCGAGGGGACGGGGTGGAGGGAAAACCAGGACTGGAGATTTGTCTGGCTGGTGGGAAAGTTTGAGAAAAAAGCGGGCTTTCATTCCACACGTGTGTCATTTAGACCCGAGAGTTGCATACACACCACACTCACACATTTTTTTGTCAATTATCCTTCCAAAACGATTCCCTTTTCTTTCTTTTTTTTCCTGATGTTCGTATTCCACACGCCGACGAATGACGACGCGCCCGTGGTTGGAAGTACAAACAAAGAAAAACAGTTTTTTTTCCCCAGAACCAAAACGCAACCTTCCTCCGTTTCAATTGAACGCGTCCCGTTACTATTATGTCGGTGATGATGCGAGTCATCACCAGTAGCCTCGGGTTGCGTTAAACATGTTTATATGTGGAAGAATCCCTAGTCGATCCGGTCCGGGTTTTCCAGTCCCCATTCCCGGACCCCCCCCCCCCTTGGAGGTGGATAATAAGCTGGTGGAGCGCGCTCTCTCTCATGCCACGCTGGGCCAGGAGGGCTCCGGGAGACGCGGCTGCTGGCTACTCACTGACAAAACCGGGATGGAGGCGGAGGAGGCGGCGGCGGCGGCGCAGCGGAGGAGACGAGAGGAGGGGAAAAAAAGTTGTATTGAAACCTTCCTTCGAAACTTTCAACCCGTGAACCCCCATTTTTTTTTCAGTGGCGCGTCTCATCGGCGTATGCGACCTTCTCTCCAACAACAACAACAACAACAACAACAACAACGCAAGAACAACGCTGGTTGTGTTGCTTTCCCAGCCGATTTCTTGTCTCTTTCTTGTCTCCGGTTCTCTCTCTCTCTCGGCGTGGGGTCGCTGTCACTGTCGCCGTCGCCGTGCGGGAGATGTAAGTGCTGGACCCATGGCCGCGCAAGTAGCCTCGGCACCCAGCAGAACCAGTAACAAAAACAAGAAATTATTGTCAAGCGGTTTGGGTCCAGAACTCAATTCTGGAAAATCCGGAGGAGGAGGAGGAGGAGGAGGAGGAGGACCTGGACCTGGACCTGGACCTGGACCTACGATGCTCGTTGGAGCTGGAGATGGGACTCTAAATAACAACGTGGACCACCAGCACCACCAGGCACCACAACGCCACCACACCACCACCACCACCACCGCAACGAGCCGAACATGGTGCATTCAACTTGGCGGCCTCGGAGCAAACCCGACGCCGGCGACAGGGACAGGGACGGGGACGGGGACGGGGACGGCTTGGCGTCTGCGGCTAATTTCGGCTCCCGTGGACACGAACCGTAAGATGAAATATTGTTGGCGGGAGCGGAGGTGCCCCTTCAACCCCAACCTCCACCTCAACCTCCACCTCAGCAGAGCAGCAGCAGCACAGCAGCACTCTCAATCAACCAGTATCCACCACCAACAAACCACCACCACCACCACAAATCAC
>PIJE02003945.1:0-2500 GCA_002895965.2 Coryphaenoides rupestris
AAATCCCCTCTCTCGCCTCCCTCCCTCTCTCCCTCTCTCAGCCTCTCCTCTCTCTCTCTCTCTCTCTCTCTCTCTCTCTCTCTCTCTCTCTCTCTCTCTCTCTCTCTCTCTTCCTCTCCCTCTTCTCCTCAGGAAGACAGGCAGACTGAGGAAGGGAATATGAAATGGTGACAGGATGGAATGGAGACGAGTCCCAGACACGATTAGTGACAATAAATAAACACACACACACACGCACACAGACACACACACATACACACACACACACACACACACACCTGCATACACAGCGTTTAGATGTTGATGTCACGTCTCGGTGATGGAGAATGACCGAGGACTCGTCTGGAGCAAGGGAGCAGCGGTTGCCGTGGCGTCCAGCTGCATCCGTGCGTCTGTCGCTGAGATGCCACCCCTCACCCCCTGGCACCCACGGACGAGATGGGCGAGGGAGGTAGGGCATCAAGTACGGCTAGGGGTGGAGAGAGAGAGAGAGAGAGAGAGAGAGAGAGAGAGAGAGCAGGACTTTTTTTTGGCATTTCTCTCTTATTTGTTTGCTTATATTATTATTATTATTATTTCTTTTTACTGCAAAGTCCACATTTTATATAATACATGTATATTATATAAAATGTTATATATACTGTATGTACTGTATAATACTTTTCCGACTTTTATGTATATATTTGATCGCAATTCTGCAACATTACAAAGTTCTGATTATACAGAACATATCTTTATTATCTTTCATTGTACATTACATTTTTATTTCTTTATTTCACACTTGCTGTGGCAACATAAATATACTGTAAGCCCCACATGCCAATATGGACCCTTTGAATTGAATTGAATGGAATTGAAAGAGAAAGAAAGAGAGAAAGAATGCGAGAGAGTGAGGAAAATAATTTAGAGATAGAGAGAGACAGACGAGAGAGAGAGAGACAGAGAGAGAGAGACAGGCACACACACACACACACACACACACACCATCTACAGTATGTGTGTTTTCCTCAGAACAGCCCTTTTGCCCGTTGGCCCGCGTTGAGAAACAGAAAAGTGCTGGGATCATTACTCACAATGGAAAGCTCTGTGAAACAACACACACACATGCACACACACACACACACACACACACACACACACACACACACACACACACACACACGCCCATGCGCATTCACACACACACACACACACACACAGACTTGAACACACACACATGCACACACATACACGCACTTAAACACACACAAACTATCGCGGGCACACACACACACACACACACACACACACGCACTTAAACACACACAAACTATCGCGGGCACACACACACACACACACACACAAACTCACAAACAAATACTCACACGCAAACACACACAAACTATTGCGTGTGCACACACACACACACACACACACACACACACACACACACACACAAACTTGAACACACACACTATTGCACACACACACACACACACGCACACAAACACAATCACAAACTATTCTGCGCACACACACACACACGTGCGTGTGTGTGTTGTTGGTGTGTGTGTGTGTGTGTGTGTGTTATACGTATTATTACGACGATATTTTTGTATTCTTTACATACATCAAGGGATTAGAGGGCAGGGGTTGCGGGGGAGGGGTTGCGGTGGGGGGGGGGGGGGGAGAGGGGGGGCGGAGTCTGTTTAATGGATCGTTTTACCGACGGCGTATTTATAGCCACGTCGTTTAGACTCTCAAAGCATTCGGGGATTGCGATTCTAAATTACAGAGCGCGCAGAACAGGTGAGCGCAAGGGTAGTTATGGGGAAGGTGGGAGAATGGGGGAGGTGGGGGGTGAGGCGAGGCGAGGGAGGGAGGGACGGAGGGGAGAGCTCGAGAGAACCTTTATTATTATTTTATTTTTATTTTTTCTTCTTCTTCTTCTTTTTTCCAGCCTTGTCAGTGCAATTCATCGCAGTTTCCCGGGAAAACCGTTTTCTCGGGTTCACGTTGGGTGAGCTGTGGTCAAGACCCATCATGACTCTCTCCTCTCTCCTCCATCCTCTCCTCCTCTCCTCCTCCTCCTCCTCCTCTTCCTCCCATCTCTTCTCTTTTCTCCCTCTCTCTCTCTCTCCGCCGTAATAACCTGTCAAGCGGCTCGGCATTAGGGGCCAGCGTAAGTGTATAAGGAGGAGGCGAAGGTTGGAGGCGAAGGCGTTTGACAGAGCTCACAGCCACCATTGACATGCCACCACCACCACCGCCACCTCCACCGCCACCTCCACCACCACCACCACCGCCACCTCCGCCACCTCCGCCACACCGACGACGGCGCCGACGACGACGGAGGAAGAGGAGGAAGAGGAGGAAGGACCTAAATGAGGACCTGATGTCGAGGGACGTGACAGCGGGCTCCGGGGGCCGAGCTGCGGTGGTGACGGCGTGCACCGCTAACCGCTAACTAGCTGTTAGACAGATAGGGGGCCCAGAGATGCCTGGAGCCAGGTATGACACG
>PIJE02003945.1:12500-17500 GCA_002895965.2 Coryphaenoides rupestris
TTCTGTGACGGAAAAAAAAAAAACCCAAAGAAACCAAAAGCTGCGGCTTCTCCTCTTGCGTCAACTGTCGCCCGTCGTTGTGTAAAACAATGAATCGCTGAATACGTTTTTTTTTTTTGGTTTTTTGCGGCGTGAGAAAGTGGCTGTGAAAGGTCTGCTGATTTAGAGCCGAGGACAAAAACCAACGCAGAGGGTAAACAATCGAGGGGAAACTACAGATTCCGGGCCCGTCGCAACCAAGAGGTTTCCGACACGGAGATTAATGTCAGGGGGGGGTTGTTGTTGGTTTTTGCTTTTGCGTCATTTATTTAAACTTTAAGCAACACGGGAACATAGTCTCACAGTTCAAGCGTCGAAAGGAGGGGGCGGGTTTGCGGCCGCGTTTCTGCCGTTGAATGACGTGGAAGGTATCACCTGTACTGTACGTTCCCATTAAAAACACCACACACACACACACACACACACACATTAGAAGGATTACATTGCGATCGGTAAATTACCGTAATTAATTTCCTTTTGCTTTGCACAATGCTCTGTTTTTTTTTATTTTTGCTTCACTTCCCGTTTTTCTATTTTAGCCGAGGACGTGTTCCACATCACCGGCGGTGGAGGAGCACGTTTTGTGAGCGAGCGACGAGAAAAGGGTGTTTATGGTGATTGTGATGGACGTCTGGCATCTTGCGCCCTGAGCAATTAACCCTGAAGGAAAAAACCGCCTAAACACACCCTCACACACACACCACACACACACACACACACGCACACACACTCCAATTCCTCTGAATCATCTCGCTACTGCACGCTCGTCCCTAAAGATTAGGGAAAATAAAATATTCATAAAGAACTAATTTCTGTAACTCTCTTGACCGCGGCTGCCGCTTTGCATGCATGCCGGGGAAGGAAGGGAAGGGAAGGGAAGGAAAAAAAAATGGAAATTCAGATAAGCTCGATATCTCAAAGAGCGTGTTTGATCTCGACGAGGATTTCACATCGGCTCGCTGTTTTTCTCCGTCGGCACGGGAGTCGTGTTATTTGTGTTATCATTAATGTTCAAAAATCCCCCTAGTGGAGATTTTCTCCCTCCATTTAGCGGCGCGCTAAGATGTGAGCGGCGCGGCGAATCCCACTTATCAATCAATCGCAATTAACATGAGAGTGTGTGTGCGTGTGTGTGTGTGTGTGTGTGTGTGTGTGTGTGTGTGTGTGTGTGCGCTATACTAAAGATGTTTTACGATGCAACGGATGAAAGGGATCGGGCTGTGAGATAGTTTACAAGGCCGTCGTTAAATAAGAGCATGAGAGCAGAAAGTACATATATTGATATTTTTATTTATAATTTTCCATTTCTGGGGAGGATATCTTGTACACCAAATATCCCGGTTGGCAGTTAAGCGCATTCAATGTGTTTAGAAGCCAGAAACAGTCACTTGGTTTAACAAACACAAATACAAAATAAAAATAGCCACAAAATAATGAACTGCATGTGTATAACATACAAAAAGAATCCCCTGCCTACTCAGTAGGTAACTTCAACATTCCAGCTCTTGAAGATATGGATATTTACACGTCGCTTTTACAAAAATATAGTTTTTGAATTTTTCAGGGTTTTTTTTTTTTTGCTTACATTCTTAATGAAACATAGCGGCCACCCTCCTCATCCTCCTCCCTCCTCCTCCTCTTAATCTGACTACATGACTTACATTCCGTAACAAACAAAAAAACTAACAAAAAAACAACAACCGTCCTCCCCCCCCCCGCCCCCCCTCCCCCCCCAAGGGCCACAACGCGACATCAGCGAGGCTTCACCAAAGGCACCATATAACGGGACATTGTGTGAACATTTTCCCTTTTTTTCTTCTTCTTCTTCTTCTTCTTCTTCTTCTTCCTTTTCTCTCCTTTTTTCTCTCTCTCCGAATAAAACAGAGGGGGGGGGGGGGGGGGCCGTGTGACAACGGGAGAGAACGGGGGGGGGGGGGGGGGGAGAGCGAGGAGATCGTACCAGTGGATGATGATATTTACAAAAAAAAAAAAGAACAGAAAGTAACATCACTCTTACTCATGCTTTGAATACCTAAGTGCGTTTCCAAACAATGTCAAAACGTATTATCACAGCATTACCACGACGTAATAGAGAAAGTATTTTTAGAAAATATGGCCCTGCCCACTTCAAATAATACAATGCAAAATATGCAAGTTAAGTTTTCACATCAATGGTACCAAAGGAATAAAAATAAAAAAAATAAGGAAAATAACATGGCACATGTACAATATACATACACGATAGCTTATGTATATCACGCAATGTCTTTTTTTTTTTTGTAAATGTATGGCGGTGCCCAGCGGGGTGGACGAACGTCAATGTTTGTTTTCCGTCCATTAGTACGTCTGTGAGGACTGCCGTCGTATAAATCTATCAATACCTGTTTCTCCCCGAGTCCTGTAATGCCTCAAAGAGAGAGAGAGCGTGCGAGAGAGAGAGATATAAAAATCCCTTTTTTTCAATCGTCTCTTTCTCTCTTCCCGGTCCACGACGTGATGCGTTTTGTTTCTCTCCTCTTTTCAACGTAACTCTTAAAGATTTGTCCAACACTGCAGTGGGAGCAGAAGGAAAAGTGCTTTTCAGAGGGGAGGGAGTCGCAGTCTATCGACGCTGAATTCATGAATTCCCCCTCAGAGATGCTTAAGGAAGAGAGCGTTCTTCTGAAGGACAATCTGGAAACAGCCCCCCCCCCCCCCCTCCCACACAAAACCAAAGAAGAGTCTATTGGCTCTGGGATTAGCAGATCTCGATTGTCCTCGGAGACAGGGTGGACTGCATGTCTGAGAGCGGAGTGGGCACCGGGGAGCTGTAGAGGTTGGACGCCACGGAGGAAGGGAAGGACGCGGCCACCTGGGATTGGAAGCTGCTGGACATGGACATGGACACCGACGGTAGGTGCTGGCCACCGCCGGGGACGGGTAGGAGGTGTGGCCGGGGGAGGAGTAGCAGGAGGTGACCGGGGACGGGTAGGAGGAGACGGGCGACGGGTAGGAGGCGATGGGCGACGGGTAGCTGGAGGCCGGCGACGACAACGACGCCGAGGCGGAGACCGGCGCCGCCATGGCCGCCACGGCCCCGCCCCCGCCGCCCCCGCCGGCCTTCTCCGCCTTCTTGTCCTTCTGCCGCAGGTGGATCTTGGTGTGCCGCTTGCGCTCGTCGCTGCGGGCGAACTTGCGGCCGCAGATCTCGCAGGCGAACGGCTTCTCGCCCGTGTGCGTGCGGATGTGCGTGGTCAGGTGGTCGCTGCGGCTGAAGTTGCGCATGCAGATGCGGCACTGGAAGGGCTTCTGGCCCGTGTGGATGCGGATGTGGCGCGTCAGCTCGTCGGAGCGCGAGAAGCGGCGGTCGCAGGTGTCCACGGGGCAGGCGTAGGGCCGCTCGTGGGGCGGCGTCTTGCTGGGCCGCGTCGGGTACTTGCGCATGCGCGCCGGCTTGAGCAGCGGCGACTGGTAGGCGCCCTTCAGGTCCTGCGAGCCCGTCTGCGTGGCGAAGGCCTTGATGGTGGAGAGCGGCGTGAGCGAGGGCTGGCCCGACTGGCTCTGGAAGGGCTTCTGGTCGGGGGGCACCAGGCTGATCTCGCCCTGCTGCTGGGGGAACAGGTAGTCGGGGATCATGGGCACCGGGAAGCTGGCGCTGCACGTCTTGCCGTTGGGGTAGGCCGGGGGCGGGTACTGCAGCGAGGAGCCCGCCGAGCCCGGGAACACCTGGCCCACCTGGTCGGGGAAAATGTCCGCGTTGGCGCTGGAGTAGGTGGGGGCGGCCGAGTAGATGGGGTTGGGCTCGCTGTGGTGGATGGAGCAGCTGAGGCCGGAGCTCTGAGAGCTGGAGGAGGTCGAGGTGGAGGAGGAGGCGGAGGAGGAGGAGGGGGCGGCGGCGGAGGACGAGGAGGGGAGGAGGAGATCGGAGGAGGAGGTCTGGGACCCGGCCGAGGAGGTCAGGGCGGAGCTGGAGGGCGTGTTGATGCCCACCAGCCCGCTGACCAGGCTGAACAGAGGCTCCGCCCACAGGCTGTTGCCGTTGCAGCTGGTGGCGGGCTCCAGGGTGAAGCGGCCCGTGTAGGAGATGGGCGGCAGCCGCTGGGTGGTGTACGTCTGCTGCTCCCCCGCCATCGACTTCTCGCAGTTGAGCGAGAGATCGGATAACGTGTCTGCATGGACAGAGAGAGAGAGAGCAGAGCAGGACATAAATCAAGCTGTCAATATCCTGGAGGTAGGGGTACTGAATTGTATCCCGTTACTGCCCAGTGCTCAGTGTGTGCCCACACGGGAGGGCGCCCGCCAATGCCCACCCACGCATACGGGAGGGTGCCCTGTGATGAGGCAAATCAGCTGTTTCAACCTCCCACCGCACCCACGCCCACCCGAGAGAAGACAACATCCCTCTCCCTTCCCATCTCCTCCCAGAGCTACTGCGAATCAAGTGTGTTCATCCTCATATAGTCCCCCCTCCTCGCAGTTTCCAGAGCTTTCTCCCAGGCTCCATCTCTTTTTATTTTCTTTATTTTGGTGTACAGGCACGCGCACACACCCACCCACACACACACACACACACACACACACACACACACACACACACATACAAACTGAAATTAAGAAATGCATGCGCATGCACTCACACACACCGACACACACACCGACACACACACACACTTTTTTCTTGTAGCTCATCACATAGCCAAAGGCAATTGATTGGTTGAAACTGCAGTTCAGCTGGTTCCAGAAATACAATTGGAATTTTGCTGTCAGTTTGTCTAAAGTGTGCAGAGCAATATTGAACCACTTCTAGTTTTAATGGAGTCATCTGAATACTTTGTCTGAAACACTTTTTTATTGTAACATTGGGAACATTTTTGTAATCATCTGTCATATAAACATCCAAATGACATTTTTACATCCAATATTTTTTCCTTTTACTGCATTTATTTATCGACTTCAATCCATACATATAAACAAACTCAAAT
>PIJE02003945.1:22500-31404 GCA_002895965.2 Coryphaenoides rupestris
ACACACACACCACCACACACACACTACCAACCACAAAATACCATGTCATGCCCCTCGGCATTTATCACCAGCAGGTATTGCCAGGCATTCAGTCAGTCAGTCAGTCAGTCAGTCAAGGGGGCAGACATGATGCTTGTCGGCTGTCTACACCTTCTGTCCCTCCGCCCCCCCCAACCACAACCCCCCCCCCCCCCCCCCCCCCCCCGACTCCTCCTCCCACACACACACACACACACACACACACACACACACACACACACACACACACACGCACACACACATAGAAACACACACTCCCCGTCGGGTAATTTGTGTAATACCCCGACTATTAGTATACAGGTGTGCCCAGGAGGGAGGGAGGGATTGAGGGTGGGGGGTTCCACCATGGCCAAGGAGGGAGGGAGGGAGGGAGGGAGGGAGGGAGGGAGGGAGGGAGGGAGGGAGGGATTCAGGGTGGGGGTTCCACCATGGCCAAGGAGGGAGGGAGGGAGGGAGGGAGGGAGGGAGGGAGGGATTCAGGGTGGGGGGTTCCACCATGGCCAAGGAGGGAGGGAGGGAATGAGGGAATGAGGGAGGGAGGGAGGGAGGGAATGAGGGAGGGAGGGAATGTGGAGATTAGGAGGCGGAGGGGCGATCACACCGGTTAGCGAAGCTTGGATGTTACATAATTCGGTAGGCGGGGAGGGAGGGAGGGAGGGAGGGACAGAGGGAGTAGCAGTGGGATAATGACAAATTGAGAAAGCACGAGGGAGAGAGAAAAAAAGAGAAAGAGAGAGAGAGACTGAGACAGAGAGCTAGATAGAGAGAGGAGAGAAGAGAGAGAGAGAGGAGAGGGAGAGAGGAGAGATGAGAGAGAGATGAGAGGGGAGAGAGGAGAGAGAGAGAGAGAGAGAAGAGAGAGAGAGAGAGAGAGAGAGGAGAGAGGAGAGGGAGAGGGAGAGAAAGGAGAGAGGAGAGAGAGGAGAGAGAGTGAGACAGAGAGCGAGATAGAGAGAGGAGAGATAGAGAGAGAGAGAGAGAGAGAGATGGAGGAGAGAGAGGAGAGAGAGGAGAGAGAGGAGAGGGAGAGAGTGAGACAGAGAGAGAGAGAGGAGAGAGAGAGAGGGAGAGAGAGAGGAGAGACAGAGGGGAGAGAGAGAGAGTGAGACAGAGAGCGAGGGAGAGAGAGAGAGAGAGATGGAGGAGAGAGAGAAGAGAGAGAGGAGAGAGAGAGAGAGAGAGAGAGAGAGAGAGAGGACCTGATTATTTTGGTGAGCAGACACAGGATGAAGAGATCCCAGTTATCTATCCTAGCGCTGTGGTCATATGAGGCCAGTGGAGGCCAACAGGAGAGATGATGGGGTTGGTTACACTGAGCCTTACAACACCACACATGATGAGCCTGGAGGGGGCATCGGGATGTGGGCGGCGATAATTAAATACGAACGCATACTTTCTATTTTCAGACGGTTTTTCCCGGTCAGGATCACAACAGCGTTGCTAAATATTAAACCGCGGGCGGGGGGGGGGGGGGGGGGTGGAGGAGAAGAAGAATCAACGCACGGCTATTAGTTGGGCCAGATTTGTGTGGCCGATCTAAATAAGGTGCACAAAATAAGTTCAAACATTGGAATGGAGATGGTGATGATATTGAAAAAATTAGTTCTTTAGTATTGTGTTAGTTTGAGTCTGGCTGGCTTTGAAGAGGTACGAAAACGTACTGGTCCACCTTTCCACTATCTACTGGCGATCAACGTGTTTACCTTTTAAAATATCCGATCGAACGGACCTTTACAGTACATTACTATGGGCCAAACCTATAGAGAGAATGCGATCCCTGCAATCCCGGTACAGGCCTCGGGAGGTTTCTGATGGAGGAACAAGACAAGGGCTCGGTGGAAGGAGTTGAGAGAGAGAGGGGGGAATGTTTGGAAAAAAGCTCAAAATATCATGTTACTGAACTAACCCCCCCTAAAATCAGCATCGTATATATATATATAACCACCGGCCAAACTGCACCGGCGTTCCATTACTCTCGAATAAACCCCTTGACTTTTTTTTTTTTTTTTAAAAGAATAAACACTTCAGTGCCACCACTTGTTGCTTAACGGTTCAGTGGATTGTGGTACTGCGGGCGGACCGAAGACAAATCAGCCGTTGAAAAGAACTGACTTGTATTTCTTTCTTTCGTCCTTTTCCTTTTGCTTTCAGTTGTACGTGGTGACGACCCGGCCTCTCCTCGTTACGCGATGAACAATCATCACACGCTTTCCGGTAAAAGAAACACACTTTCCTGAGAGAGTGAGAGAAGGAGAGAGAGAGAGAGAGAGAGAGAGAGAGAGAGCGAGAGAAAGCTCATGTTTGCCACCGATGCTGTGTCACGGCCCTGCGGGGGTTTTTTCTTCTCGTGCGGTGGTTAGCGCGGCATCGGCGTGGGCATGGGCACACACACATAGCCCGGCGGAGGAACCCGGTAGCCCGCCGATACGCCCGCCTCCCCCCTTTTCAGCCCACGTCGCCCCTGAGTGACAGCGAGACAATCGCGAAGCATCGAGTTCACGCTCAAGACGGGGTGACTCACTAAGCGTGTGTGTGTGTGTGTGTGTGTGCGTTTTTTTTGTGTGTGTGTTGGGCCGGGGCTGTTTGTTTGATGATGTGTGAGACGTGACCCTTGGCCTTTCGGCGACCCACGAGTCACACTTGCAAACGCGATGAGAGGACGGGGGTGGTGGACCGGGGGCGAAAGGTAACGGGGCTTCCCCTCGCTGTACAAAACATTCTCAGCGCCAGCCCGGTAGAAATCAGATAACAAACAGATAACATTTAAAGGTTGCCACTAACGCTGTGCCGTGTGCGCGTGTGTGTGTGCGTGCGCGTGTGTGTGTGTGTCTGTAGCGCCGGTGTGTCCACGGTGATCTGGGGTCGAATAAAGTGCCGTTACTAGAGACGCCACTGTTGGGTATCCCCTTTTTTTGTAACCCCCTGTTGTGTAATTGTTTCTAAGGGGAACCAGAGAGAAGGGCCAAAAAATCGATAGCTAAGCCGCTGAAAACGAACCTCCTGTTAGTTTCCCTTTTCTTTGACGCACCGTTTTGTAAACCATTCGGAGGTTTAAAACCAAAACCAGGTTCTTACTGAGAAGATTAGTCGCGGTTTTTCCCATTCCGGAGGCGAGCTCTCCATCGCTTGACTCTCCAGCTCTAACGTCTCCTTCCAGAAGGTGAGCAGGGGGGTTCGGTAGGTATTAATATCGGTGTTTTTTTTCCAGCCTCACCAAAAAAAACGTGTGATCCTTGTCTCAATAAAAGCAGACGAGAAGAGAGAGAGAGAGAGAGAGAGAGAGAGAGAGAGAGAGAGAGAGAGGAACGGGAGATTTGTTTAGTCGTGTCACGAAAACACACAAAGTCAGCCTCACTCGCTTCTTCTCCTTATTGGCCGAGTCCGTCTTATCGACGCACCGGACCACAACTGTCTCCAAATCACGGTATTGACAACTTTATAGGGTGAGACTGTGGCAGTGAGGCAGAGGAGGAGGACGAGGAGGAGGAGGACGAGGAGGAGGAGGAGGAGGCAGGGAGGAGGGAACAGGGGAGGGGGGGGGGGACAGAAATAGACACAGAAAAAGGAGAGAAAGAGTGAGGGAGGGAGAGAGAGAGAGAGAGAGAGAGAGAGACGGCTGAAGAACACAAAAGCAAAAAAACAAGAGGTGGCCTGGCTCCTCGCAAGCCCGTTCCCGACCAAGCAGCCACGGGTTGGTTTGTTGTTTTGCAGTGAACCCGTCTGGGTGTGACTCACGCAGACAGACTCCAAACAGGCGGGCGGGCAGACAGACACACAGAGCTGCTGCTGCTGCTGCTGCTGCTGCTGCTGCTGCTGCTGCTGCCACAGAGTCCCAGAACTCTTTTGGTTCGACAGGGTTCCTGGCATCGTTCACGTCTTTTTTACAAGGAACTTTGATTCCTGACCCGCAAGCCAGCCAAGCCAGCCCAGCCAGCCAAGTCAGCTCAGTCAGTCATTCAGTCAGCAAGTCAGTCAGTCAGTCAGTCATTCAGTCAGCCCAGTCAGTCAGTCAGCCCAGTCACCCAGTCAGCCCAGTCAGTCAGCCCATCAGTCAGTCAGCCACAGTCAGTCAGTCAGTCAGCCCAGTCAACCCAGTCACCCAGTCAGCCCAGTCAGTCAGCCCAGTCAGTCAGTCAGTCAGTCAGTCAGTCAGTCATTCAGTCAGCAAGTCAGTCAGTCAGCCACAGTCAGTCAGTCAGTCAGCCACAGTCAGTCAGTCAACCCAGTCACCCAGTCAGTCAGCCCAGTCAGTCAGTCACAGTCAGTCAGCCCAATCAGCCCAGTCAGTCAGCCCAGTCAGTCAGTCAGTCAGTCAGTCAGCCCAGTCAGTCAGCCACAGTCAGTCAGTCAGCCCAGTCAGTCAGTCAGTCAGTCAGTCAGCCCAGTCAGTCAGCCACAGTCAGTCAGCCCAGTCAGCCCAGTCAGTCAGCCCAGTCAGTCAGCCCCGTCAGTCACTGGTCCACATGTGTTTATGTGGCTGTGAGAGGATTGCGTATGTATGTGTGGATTTTATTTTTTGCCTCAGACGTCACTCTTGCTCACTCCGGTCCCTGGCCCTGTTTTAGACGACAGAGAAACCGAGAGGCAGCAGGACAGCGACAAGGACTGCTGTACTGAATGTCTCTTTCTCTCTCTCTCTCTCTCTCTCTCTCTCTCTCTCTCTCTCTCTCTCTCTGTCTCTCTGTCTCTCTCTCTATTGTTGGATTGCTGCAGATGCGGCACCTTGGCAACTGGCAACAGCCGCCGAATGAAAGCCCGAATACCAGAATACCAGAATACATCTAAACCCCTAAAACACGTTGACATCGTTATGAAACGCGGTTTGTGCGACGCGACGCAACCCCGGGTCTCCATCTTTTCCCGATACGTGTGAAAAACGGTACTTTAGCGTTATTTGCTATTTTGTCGCAGGCTAGCTGCCGTGTCAGGTGCTTCCTCCAATCTGCTCCGGTGTGCTATTTTCCTACGTTACCCAGAATGACTTTCACTTCCACCTACACCTCCCCCCCCCCCCCCCCTCCCCCCCCTCCCTCACCTCGCGCTTCTCAACATCATGAGGCAACGTTCTGTAAATCGTACATTTAGAAATTGAACAAATCAATCAAATGTCGTCTGGCGATGTGCATAACCGGCGTATTAATTAATTGGCAGTACTGTGCTATAGGCTACAATGTGCCACGCAGACAATCAAAATTTCAACCGCACCTTTGTGGCGACCAACCCCGTGGGATCAGAGGAGCTAGCCTGCCGATGCTAGCCCAGCCAATGCTAAAGTTAGTTTTGCGTCGGAGCAAACTTAGTTAGTGATTAGTTTCGCCGGTGGTGCATTCTGAGAACACTCAATGGCGGTTTTTCAGCGCTGGATATCGATCGTAGGCCTTATACCCCCCCCCCTCGCTTTCGGGGAAAAAAAACGTAAATCATCCCAAACATGCTATCGCTGAGACGAGCACATTTATGCTCACAGAAGAAGAAAAAAAAAAGGGATCTCCAAAAACCCGCTGGCCGACTGGTCCGCGACCACACGTCTAAAGTTAGATGCGTCGGCCGTATATCTGGGCTCCCCCACTGCCAGACCAGACCAGACCAGACCAGACCAGACCCGATCGGCCCGGTTACTGTCGCTATGTGACTACCAGTCCAGGCCACTGGCTTCCTCTTCAAACGAGGCCGCATGTCTCGGCAGCGGTACGGAGACCATGGCCCCGCCCCCCCTACAATCCCGCCAAACCAAAGTGCATTCTGGGTTCACACGGCTGCTGCTGCTGGCTGGCCCAGGAAAAAAGTTATGCGTTCTCTTGCATAATGACCCGTTTCTCACCGTATAGGAACATTGCAAACATTTTATATGCAGTGATTGTGAGACAGAACCCCCCCTGAGTGGTTGTCAGATGGGAACGCATCTAATGTCGGATACTTACGGTCGACGCCGGAGCAATTTGAAGACATGCGGCACATCTCAACTCTCGACGGCGGCGATGTGTCTGACGTGACGGCGTCTGCGGTGATGGAGTTTAGTTGGCGGCAAAAAAAAGTGAAATTTGACACGAAACGGTGAAATGGGACGTGGGGACGCATTGCAACCATCGCCAATAGATAATATCTTAACGACGTCGCTCGTGTCTTAGGTTGATTTCTCCAGGTTTCCAGCGATAACAGAGGCGTGGTGCTGGGGCCGCGCAAAACACCGACGCTCGGTTTCTTGAGTTTGTCGTCATTTTTTCTTTTTTAGATCTGTAGTAGGCGCCAGACAAATAAGTCTCCTTGGGCCTAATATGGCCCAGTGCTGTTTTCTCAATAAGTTGCTGAAGAAAGTGAGAATGACATTCGAGCAGCACACCTGCCCAGTGTGGGATTTATTGTTTTTGTGGCTGTCTGGAGGCAACTGACAATAAGACTGAGAGACAGAGATCGAGATTGGAGAGAGATGGATGGAGGAGAGACGAGAAGCGACGAGAGAAATGCACACAAGGGGGGGAGAGAGAGGGAGGAGGAGAGGGGGAGGAGAGGGAGAGAGAAGGGAAGGAGAGCGAGAAGGAGAGAGAGAAGGAGAGAGAGAGAGGAGAGAGAAGGAGAAGGAGAGGGAGAGAGAGGAGAGGAGAGGAGAGAGGGAGAGGGAGAGGGGGAGAGGAGAGAGAGGGAGAGGGAGGGAGAGGGAGAGAGAGGAGCCAAAGCAAAAAGTTGGACTGTTGCCATCTTGTTGACAGGTGGGCCTGGGGGCAGGTCACGGACAGGTTGATTTCAGGTGAGCCCGTCACCTTCACCCTCCTCACCTCCTTCTTCTGCACCTCCCGTCAACCTCCTCCTCCCTCCTCCTCCTCCTCCTTCGTTCCTCCTCCTCCTCCTCCTCCTACCCTCCTTCTTTCCTCCTCCCGCTCGACTGTCGATTTGGGATAGCCTACAGGGCTGAAAGAGGACACCTCTCATGTCAGAAACCCGGCCGAAGCCCGTCACACTCTACACACCGAGCGCATCTCCCGGTCTCCCCACCCTCCTCCCCCGGCCTCCCCCCCTCCCCCCCCATTCCCACAGCACCGGTGGGTGACGGATTGTTGCCGTGTGGCCTGTACCAAGGGAGGGGAACAGGAGGAACACAAAACACAAGAACACACAAGAACACACAGAACACACACAACACACACGACACACACACCACCGCGGCTGCTGTCACTCTCCACCTGAGACGACGACGACGACGACGACGACGACGACGACGACGACGACGATAATAAAAATGTGGAAGTAAATAAAAACACAGATCACAAATGAAGAAGAAGGATCTTTTCGGTTGAAGACGGAACAGGGAACGCGCAAATGAATAACTGTCAGAAAAACGTTTGCCGCGCGCGCGTGTGTGTGTGTGTGTTTATTTTATTCCTTTTATTTATTTATTTATTTATTTGTCGTTTCTCTCTTCATTCGAAAGGATGCTTTTTTTTTTTTGGTTGTTTGCTGTTCTTTAAACGGTCTGCGGGGACCACTTCACTCGGGGTCACCCCCGGCGGAGATGACTCGAGCTTCCCCTGCCTTTGCCGTCGGAAAAAAAAAAAGCCCCGCGCTCGCTCGCTCTTCGTAAGTGACGGCGTGCGGACGAAGGCGGTTACACACAACAGCCCGCCGACCGACCGACACGCTGAAGTGTCTGTGAGCGTTTGCCACATCCATTTGCCTGGAATTTACATTTTAATCATCTACTTCACCTTTATAGGGTCAGTCACCTTCCATCTCTCTCTCTCTCTCTCTCTCTCGCTCTCTCTCTCCCAGTGGTGGTGGTGGTGGTGGTGGTGGTGGCGCATGTGCAGGTTAATGCGTGAGTGGATTAAGGAGAGTGCACCGTGGAATCACAAATAATGACGGGCATTTACTTTAATAGGGCGAATGACGTCGACGCCGCCGTCGCCGATGTTGATATTCAAATGAGCCGGGGGGCGGGGAAGTGAACATAATATATTGACGGTGAATATAATGTTCATTATATTCACACACGCACACACACACACACACACATGTAACGTTCATTATATTCACCTACACTGGTGAACGCAATGAATTTGAATGAAGCGCACTGTACAAATAATTAAAGGCACAACTCGCGACGGCGATGTCGTAACGGAGGATGTTGCTGACTCTGAGTCACTGTCTCAGTTTATTTTTCTACCTCCCTACCTCCCTTCCTCCCATCCATCCTCCCTTCCTCCCTTCCTTCCTTCCTCTTTTTCTCCTTTCCTCCCTTCCGTCCTTCCTTTCCTCCCTTTCCTCCCTCCCTCCCTCCCTCTCACTTCATCTCTAATAGGGTGAATTAGCCGCCTCTCGCTGCCTCTTGTGCACTTGCGGGCACGTTTAGATTGCGGGACGTTACTCGCTCTCTCTCTCTCCATCGTATCCCATCCACCTGCATATTGATGCTCGGGAGAGATAAGTGGAGCACTCCACATGGAAAGCGACGAAGAGAGGAGAAACTTTTTATGCAGCTCTTCAACACAGACGCGCGCACACACACACGCACGCACACACACACACACACACACACACACACACACACACACACAAATGTTGCATGTAATGATTCATATCTTCTATTTAATTGTTATTTCATCTCTCACAGAGAGATTGTTATTGTTCATTCCGGCTTCTTGCGTTGTGTTTTGTTGCACGTGACAATGAACCTGAAACAAAACACGAGCAAAACACACACACACACACACACACACACACACACACACACACACACACACATCGCACACACACATTCCCATTGTTAGTGTCTGCTTTACAAAAGGGCCTGTGTGTGCAAATGCATGCACACACGCACACCCACACACACACACACACACACACACGATCACACACATGCATATATGGTGT
>PIJE02003946.1:0-14177 GCA_002895965.2 Coryphaenoides rupestris
GCATAAAACACACACAGACACACAGCTTTTATATGCGCTCGCGCCGGCGCGGTGTAAAGCTCGTTTTTTTTTTAGGTTGCGAGGCCGTAATGGATGATGCGCGGACACGCTTGAAAATATTCAATTCTTCACTCAAAATAAAATACTCAAAAATCGATGATACGATATTATTTCCTAACCACCGTGTCCTGTGTGTGGACACTGAGGCACGCCGGGTTTCCATTGACTTGAATAAATAAGATTTATTCTCCAAACATCTTGAAAAATGATGTGTTCTGTATCAACTATTCCTCCCTCTGCCAGGGACGTCTTGCAAGTTGAAGCCAGCAGTTTAACCTTTTAATCTGAAGTATTGGGGGCATGGTTGCCTGGGGTGGCATCGAGCATCAAGTTATATTGGGACTTACAAAAACATTTGATCGATTTGATATGCCTGTTGTTCCCTTCTGTCTGCTCTAGGCCTTGTTTGTACATGCTTGCTTTCAAAACCTATTTTGTGAGGTTGTTTGTTAGGTTAGTATAGTTCAATGTGTTTGCATATTGGCCCCTGGGCCAGATTGAGCCACCCGGACCCCCGGTTTGACACCCCTGCACAAAACGCATCCAATACAATGAGTGCGTGTGTGTGTGTGTGTGTGTGTCCATGCATGTTTGTGTGTGTGTGTGTGTCTGTGCATGTTTGCATGTTTATGTGTGTATGTTTGCCCGTACATTTTTATGTTTATGTGTGTGTGTGTGTGTGTGTGTGTGTGTGTGTGTGTGTGTGTGTGTGTGTGTGTGTGTGCCTGCATGTATGCGTGCTGCGTGTCAGTGACCCCGCCGTAACGTCTCATTACCCGTCTGACGCGGTGCTGGTGAAAAACACACCGACACACCGACGCAGCAGCAGCAGCAGTGCAAGCCAGGACGGAAGGAGCGAACTTCAACCTGAAAGCTCACTCGTGTGTGTGTGTGTGTGTGTGTGTGTGTGTGTGTGTGTGTGTGTGTGTGTGTGTGCGTGTGCGTGTGTGTGCGCGTCCATGTACTCTTGTGTAAGCGTTCTACTGGCTGGTGGCCCCGCTGAGAACAGAGTGTGCCAACAGCAGCAGCAGCAGCAGCAGATAGAGAGGCGTTTCCCAACAGGAGCCGTACAAGCAGCTTCGTCTCTCCGCTGTCCTCCGTCCCTTCTCCTCCCGCCTGGGAACACCACCAACGCCGCCACCACCACCATCCTCTCCATCACCAACACCACCACCACCACCACCACCACCACCACCACCAACCCTCGCCTCTATCCATCCATCTTCTGATTTTTTACTTTATGATTTTTTGTTAATGAACTGGAGGGCCCATGGACACACACACACACACACACACGGACAAAGACACACACACACACACACAGACACACACGGACACACACGGACACACACACACACAACGTGGATGCCAAGGCGCTCGCCAGAATGCTCATAGAAAACGTACTACAGTACTATCTCACACACACACAGACACACAGACACACAGACACACACCACATGGTGTCGGCTAAAAGCCATGAACGGTGACTTGTATTACTTTGGCGCGCTCCATCACAGCACTTACTCACACGAGGCCTTGGGAAATGCTCCAGTTATTCGCGGCAGAAGACTAACAGCGGTGTTTAAAGTGATTAGTGTTATAAGTGGTGTTTCTGTTTCCTGCTGAAAGAGTCTCATTACGGCCGCCCCTGCGCGCGCGTCAGAGGCCCGTGTTGTCAGCGGCTGCCTGCTTCGCTTTGTGTTGTGTTTTGTGAATCGGGTCAGTGTGTCGAAATAATACGAACGGAATAAATAGAGAAAATATAAAAATGAAGAGCTACGATGAAAAGTCTGTCTTTTCGACAGTCGGAAACAACCTGCATCCCATTCAGACATATATAGGTGTCTCTCTGGTGTCCACTTCTGAGTGGATGTGTCTGCTAAGGTGTGTGTTAAGATTCTTGGTAAATACAATGCGTGGGGCTCACGGCCAATTCAACACCATCAGAGTGTGGTTTGCTTTGCGTATCAAATGTAGGCTGCTCGGCCGAATTGCAATTTTCTCATTCGCCTCGGATGTATGCTCGTCGACGACAATCCGGATAGAGTAGAATAGAATAGAACTTCATTAATCCCGAAGGAAATTCTTGCGCCAGGTTACATAGCGATACAGTACAATAAAACACTATGTACTGCAGATATTGCCGACGGCAAAACCAATTTGGCATAATTGAAGTGTAATATTATTAGACATGACATTAAGAATATTGCACATGATGATGATGAGAGGAGATGAGAGGTAGTGTTATAGATAATACATATTTATAGACAAGACACTGATATAATAATATATAGCACATGAAGAGTAATTGCCACATGAATGTTGTTAGGGTTATGTTGTAAGACACCCTGCTGCCCTGCCGTCCACAAGGCGAAGCCTGCAAACTGTTGCACTCGATTAGCAGGCACAGCTTCAGCCTTCAGAGAGAAGCCGAGAGAGAAACTGTAAGAGCTCTGAGCCGCCGAGTCTGCTCAATGCACACTTCTTTGGCGCTGGAGCAACCTCTCCCTGTGATAAACGGCTCACCTGAACGGAAATGTATACGCATGTATGTACACATGTACAGTATATATGTACACAGACACTCGTAACCACGCGTGCACACACACACACAGGCACACACGCACACGCACGCACACACACACACACACACGATCAGAGGGAGGTACGCCACCCAGAAAAACAAACCCACAGTTTCCACTCACACATAAACTTCCCTCCCTGCTCCATCTCATGTCCTTCCCCTGCTGGGTGCATGTGTGGCCATGTGTGTGTGTGTGTGTGCCTGCCTGCCTGCCCGTGTCAACTCTTTGAACTCTAACTCTAACCCTAACCCTAAAAACTAAACCAACCATCTCGGGTTATCATCTCCTCGACCCCTTTTGTTTTGTGCAATGCGTTGGCTTTCAAAAAGGATCATTAATCACTTTCATTTTCCTTCTAATAACAACAGCAGCAACAACAACAGCAACAGATTTTCTCCTTTCTTTTTTTTCGTCTTTTTTTTGTGTATGTACTTAAAAGCCTCAAAGTGGATCCAAGCAGCTAAATTGGAGTCGAAGTCGGTCGTGCTCGGAGTTGCGTGTGCTGTTGATTCTGTTCAAACGGCTACAGTTGAGCAGAGTTGTTTGACTAGAGGAGCAGAAAGACAGAGACACTGTTCCCGTCTCCTCTGAGGACTATGCAAATACAGTGCACACACGGCATGTACCGATGTGCACGCGCACACACACACACACACACACACACACACGCACGCACACACACACACAGGGAGAGGCATTGCATCATAATGTATAAATGACTCCTGCTTTGACACACAACACACTTGACTAAAGTGTGTGATGCCTGTCACAGGACACACGGCCCAGCGTGATCCGCGGCTCCCTGGCCTTTTTCCGAAGCCGAGGACACACGCACACACATGCGTGCGCACCACACACACACACACACACACACACACACACGCTTGCTTGCTTTGCTCTGTGGTTTCGCAATGCATGGCTGTTTTCAATGGCCGTATATCTCCGTCTGTCCTGAGGAGAGAGCGCTGGGCGGGCAGACCTCAGACCGTATCTACTGTGCAGAAGGTCTACAGTGTGCACAGTCAAACGGGTGGAAAACAAAGGGTTTAAGACACACACACGCACGCGCACACACACACACACACACACACCACACACACACACACACACACACACACACACACACACACACACACACACACACACACACACACACACACACACGCGTGGCGTAGACTCTTATGGAAACGCACTGAAACTGGAAGAATCTGGCTCTTAACATTTAAGAGAGAGAAAAGGAATATAGGGACAGGAAGTAAGTGATGCTGCAGAGTCAGAGAGACACAAATAGAGAGATGAGACAAACAGAGAGAGAGAGAGAGAGAGAGAGACAGAGAGAGAGAGTCAGAGAGACACAAATAGAGAGACGAAGAGAGAGAGATGTAGGCCTAGAGAGACAGGCAGACAGAGGCAGAGAGAGATAGAGACAGGGACAGAGACGGCGAGAGAGAGAGAGACAGAGAGGCACAGATAGAGAGACGACAAAGAGAGACGTAGAGAGAGAGAGAGAGAGACAGACGGAGACAGAGAGAGAGAGAGATGTAGAGAGAGACAGACAAAGAGAGAAAGAAGAAGGAGAAAGAGAGAGAGAGAGAGAAAGGGAGAGAGAGGCTGGGAAAACAAGAGGCTCCGAGATGATTCGGCGCTCGGCATGACACAAAGACGGGCGGGAGAGGCGAGGGAACAACTGGTAAAATAACAACACAAGCTGTAATCGCCCTCACAACAATAATAAGCACGCTGCGCTCGGTCACAATAGACGCCCGTCTCCGCGTACGGGACACGGGAGGGAAAATGTGAGCGAGCGGGGCCCCAGTAGCACGCTGGCGGCGGCGCAGCGACACTGACCCACCACGGCTCCGCTTGACCCCAAGGATCTAAAAGCTGTATAATTTCTCCCAAAACAAGTGTATAGTTATAAAATCAGACTTTCTGCATGTCCGTGCGTCCTCCTCCTCCTCCTCCTCCTCCTCCTCCTCCTCCTACAGTATGTGTTTGTCTTGACTCGCACTCGCTCACCGCTTCCCGTACCGTCTTCAATGTTCACTCGCCGCCGCCGTCGCCGTTTTTTTTTTTGTTCTTTTTGCTACCCATAATGCCTACCTGTCAGCGTGCGGTTGGCCCGTTTTTTTTTTTTTTTACAATGCAGTCGAGAACCTTTCTCTCTCGCATCAAGCGGATCACTAGCCTGTAATTACGGGACACTTACCCACAACGCCCCGGTCAATGAATACTAATCAGAGGGGGCGGGGTCATGTCCGTGACCCCTCGCCCCCCCCCCCCACACCCCCTAACACTTGCTAATATCAAGACCACCCCCCCCCCCCTCGTGGAAATCATTAAGGAAGCCATTTGGAGCCAAAACATCACTCGGTCGAAATTGATTTCTGGGAGGGAAATTCTCCCGTGCATATTCTCATTATGCGTCTCGACGGGCCGCTTAACAGCAGGCGGGGTGATGGATACCCGAGTGCTGTACCATCACCATCACCTCTGGCCGGTCAATAACACGGACACGTTTCCCACCGCCATAACCTTTCTGCCGGGCTCATTCCTCAACTGATCCTGCCCCCAACATGGCAACCCGTGGGATCACATTCACAAAGCCTGAGAAGAACCTCGACCAAACTACGACGGTTGTGGCAACGTGTTATCCACCATTTTCTGCACAAATCTCACCACATCGAGTTCCGCAAACGGCAAACCACAGAACACGCCTCCCAGTGGCAACACTTACTTTTCTGGCAGTGGTTCTGGGTCCAGCAGCGGCCCCGGAAGTGCCCGTTGATGGTGTTCTGGGAGCAGACGGTCTGGCCCTGTGCCGTGCCGGGGCACACGTCACCGCACTCCCGCTCGTTCTTGTTGTCCGTGATGTAGTTGTCCTCCACCGTGTCCAGGATCTTGGACCAGTCCAGCGTGGCCAGGTAGCAGAGGTCTGGGTTTTCTCGATGCGCACGGCACCGCGCGTGATATTGGCGAGGCTGTGCAGGCCCAGCTCCTTCAGCTGCAGCATCTCGAAGAGAACCAGCGCGTAGTTGAAGAACAGGTTGTTGCCGCGGATCACCGTCAGGTTGGGGAAGAGGTCGGCCAGGCTCTCCAGGCCGTAGACGCGGAAGAGCAGCAGGTAGTCGGTCACCACGCGCAGGCGCGGGAAGCTGATGCCGCGGAAGTCCTCGGGCGTGGTCCGGAACATCAGCAGGATCTTCAGGTGGCCCTCGATCACCGTGCAGTTCTCCAGGGACATGAGCGTGGTCACGTTGTTGCGGATGTCCTTGCTTGGGCAGACTGGAGGTGAGGAGAAGAAAGAAGAACAATAGAGGAGATAACAGGAGAGGGGGGACATTAGTCACTGTCAGACATATTGGGTGGAAACATGGTGTTCTTGTATCAATTCACAAGACCTTGGACTTCAACCATTAAAGTACATTATTGAGGATAGATTAAAAACCTGTATGTTCCCCAAATGTATGTCTGTTTGTTTATGTATTTAAGAAGGGACAATGCACATTAATTAACATCATGTAGTCATCATGTAAATTTAGCCATACAGGCTATTTTTCATCTGCAGTCCCTGGCAGGTTGACGGTATAGAAAAGAACATAAGCACAGTAGCCCTGTACTCCTGTATAGTCCAGGGCAACAGTAGCCCGTTGGATCGGTTCTGTTTCTGGCTAATAACGTTTTAAAATGCAAAAACTAATTATGAATGGCTGACGGACCAGATCCAAAAGGGCCACAACATGCCACTGTTGTCGAAACAATCGGATATGAACATCAATGGTTCTTTCTCGTCCATATCTAACCCCCGAGTGGTTTGCGTTTAAGTAGAGCGGAGTCATTCACAAACGCTGCCTCTCTCGGTCCCTCTTCAGAGAAAAGAAGCCAGCCGGCCAGCCTGCCAGCCAGCCAGCCTGCCAGCCAGCCTGCCAGCCTGCCTGCAAGCACTCACGCTCTCCCCTCACTCTGGTGCTCTCCACGCTACTTCCTCTAAGCCGTATTCCCCCCAGAGAGGACATGATTGTACACTAGCGGCGCCCGATCTGAATGAAGCCCACAGGAAGGGTTAACGGCGCCGCTTTCATTCATGACCCGAGCGGCGGCACGCGCACCGCTGATAAGGAATACGTGTGCATGTGATCGAGAGAGCACGCACATACACACACACACACGCGCACGCACACACGCGCGAGAAAGAAAACCATCTAAAAGATGCGAGAGAGCAAAAGGAGATGCAGTTTGTCGCTGTTGCCATCCTGACAGGTGACGAGAAAATACTCATTGGTGTGACAACGTATCAAGATGCATCGTCGGAATACCCGTCACGATCGAACCCCTGGTCGTTCTCCCTTCACCACTCAATATTGCAGTTGGAAGAGAGTGGGGAAGGGGACGGCACAGATATAGAAGGGCAGGCAGACATGATGTTACGAAGGACTGAAATAGGCGTTTTGTCACCACCACGGTTCAGAAAGGTCAACGCATCAACACCACCAGCTGACTATAGGTGGCTGACTATAGCGATGATGATGATGATGACGACGATGAGACGCTCTCGTCTTGCAGGTCCATCCATGGCGCTCGTGTTACGTGAATTTAAAGAGAAAGAGCGGCAACTCCAGATGTAGACCGAGTAGCGGTTCCAGTTTTCATCCAACGCCACACTGATAACTAATTACACACAAACTTTGCCCTGATTGGCAACGGTGGCAGATAGTTTTCTCCTTTATCCTAATCTTTAACACAACAACAACAACAACAACAACAACAACAACAACAACAACAGGAAGAAGGCCATTGTGCCGACAAGCCACATACTTTTTTTATTGCCGTGTTTTCCACGCCGCCGCCACGGAACGGTTAGTGACCCTCGTCAACCTGTGGCCATGAGCTACCCATTAACTCATAATTCTGTTAATAATTACACGGACAAACATGTCAACAATCCAGGTACACACGGGGCGGCGGTGGCACATCAAGCGGGAGGTTAAAAGTCTTCTTTAAATGGCCGACATCCAGATAGGGCACGGGGATGGTTTACGGTTGTTTACTACCAGGATGACCGAACACCAAGAAGAAGAAGACACCGAGGGGCCTGGTGAACAAGGGGAGGGCCTTTTCACTCTCCCCGGCCTAGGCTACGATGATTCAACGTATAAAAATAGATTCGGGGAAAGATTGATTCCCGGCGCAAACGTGTTTTTGTTGTGGGATCAAACTAAGCCAATGAAAGAGAATACATATCAGCCAACTGGTGTGTGTGTAGGTGGTCATTTGCCTCACACTATTCCGTGTTTGAGTTTTGTGTTTCATGGTCCATTTCCAAGCTCAACCCATAAAGCATGGAGGGAAGGAAGCTTCAAAATCCTGTTGGGTCCCTTTGTAGAGCTAAAAACACTTGCTGGTGACGCAATGTTTTATTTTACAATGACAAGGTATTGGCTTAATCCGTGGCCATCGATTGTCCTGCTCTGTACACGGTGGAAGGTATAAAAACAGACTCTTTTTTCATTTGGTTCAGCCTTACAATGGTGTGTACATGCAGCCAACTGGCTATGCAACAGTGTGTATGTTTGGGTTCTATGTGTGTGTGTGTGTGTGTGTGTGTGTGTGTGTGTGTGTGTGTGGTGTACATATACCCTCTGTGTGAATGTCAAGGTGAATCCTTGTATTAGCCCATGTGTGATTGGAAGATACATGAGTACAAGACCTAAAACCAGGTAAAATAGAGCCAGACTCGCTCGGTTCGGTGTCTCGAGAGGTACACTTGGCCACTAGTCTTGCCACGGCACAAATCGGCCAATCGCACATTTCAGACTTCTGGAACGAGAATCTCAATATCAGAATTCAAAACTTCTATGACAACATCTCAACGCGCGCAAAAGAAACCTCTATATTAGGTCTGTAATTTTAGCCCTCGTGGCGCGCCCCAGAAACGGCAGATACTCAAACATAGTCTGTGTGGTAATCCGATTCCGACAATAGTCAGGTTTTAAAGCGGCCTTTTACATCAACCATCAACCGACTGTTTACCAGGAACCAGGAACCAGACGCATGGTGTATTGTCGGACCTGTTGGTGACCATCTTCGCCGGGGCCCCGCAGTACAACCGATACTCGGCATTTTCAACGGGGCTTGTTATTCATTAAGATATAAACTAGTAGCCCCGCGTCGTGCCAGACGCGGGGGCATCAATGAAGCTCTGAAAACGTGTCACTCGATGACGTCAGGCCCCGCGAGCGAGAGAGCATAGAAGAGCGAGAGCGAGAGTGAAGGAGGAGGAGGAGGAGGAGGAGGAGGAGGAGGAGGAGAGAGAGTCGTTCCGAGTCCACAAACACAGACTAAACTATGTCCGACCGCAGGAATGATAGACGCCGTATTTAATTTATTTTCGCGTTGGATTGACTCTGCGTGTGTGTTTTTTTCTCCCCCTGCTTCATTGAAGTCAAGAGACTCATCTGAGGGAGATTTATGGAGCGCTGAGTTTACGAGCCGCTGGGTGGTCACGGCTGAAGGCGGGTTTGGAGGACCCGCCGCGCGGCACCGAAGCACTGATGGGACCCGACGGAGATGACATCATCACAGCCCTCGGCCCTCGCCCCCCCACCCCCCTCACCACGCACGGGTCACGCACGGAGCCAAGCATCCATCATGTGAGCCGCCCGGCTAATCAAGCCATTGGCCATCGTTTAAAAACCGCAAAAGGCTCCCCATCGTCGCTAATATGAGACATTACGCGTGTGTGTGTGTGTGTGTGTGTGTGTGTGTGTGTGTGTGTGTGTGTGAGTGTGTGTAAGTGTGTGTAAGTGTGTGTGTGCAGAGCCCGGGAGCAGCCACCCACACACACACACATACACACACACACACACACACACACTGTTGTGGCATGCTCCTACTGCTGCTGCTGCTGCTGCTGCTGCCCCCACAATAGTAGTCTCTTAAAAGAAAGTTTACTCGCTAAACCGACACAACCTGATCGCCTTACATCTCTCTCTCACGGAATTTCCTACTGTTGACCTTAACCGTTAAAAAGGAAAAAAACACGTACACACAAAAACACACACACACAGGACACGTCGTTGCACACAAACAAATGTACTCTTTCATCGGGTCACGGGAGCGTAAGGGCCCCGGTGGCGGGACCTTCGTGACAGAGGTGGCCATTGTCATCCCCGTAACATAGCATACTACCCCCTGTCTCCTCAAGAACGAATCAATCATCGGCAACAGCCACAGCAACAGCGGAGAAAGAGAGAGAGGGAGGAAGAGAGAGAGAGAGAGAGAGAGAGGAAAAGAAAAGGCTGAAGCGTGAAGAGGAAGTATCCGATCTCCGACGGATGCGTGAAGCCGGCGGCCTTCTCCCCCCCCCCCCCCCCGTCCCGCGGCGGCAGTCACACGCTACTTCAGACCTCTCCCTCGTGTGCTATGAATGGCTGAGGCCTCGCCGCGTGCCATACATCATGTCCACACGGGACGCCACAAACAACAACACACAATGCACACAAACAACTCACACATTCCACACTATCCCATACAGTATATATATATATAGAAGCCTAAGCCTTGAGGTCTCTTAAACCCACATTTCTTCTGAGCAGCTGTGGAGCTCAGGAGGTCTGGCAACGGGAAGGTTGCTGGTTTGATCCCCGGGCTCCGCCTCCTAGCTAAGTGTCGAGGTGTCCCTGAGCAAGACGCCACCTAACCCTCACTGCTCCTGACGTGTTGGTTGTTACCTTGTATGGTCGACACCGCCGTCGGTGTATGAATGGGTGAATGTGAGGCAATACTGTAAAGCGATTTGGATAAAAGCGACGATATAAATGCAATCCGTTTCCCATCTACACATCAAGTCAAATGGGGGGCCGTCAAGTGTCCTTAAGCAGCAGGCCAGGCAGCTTAGCTTAGCGGCACAAGGAACCCTACAACTCATCTCTGCTGCTGCTGCTGCTGCTGCTGCTGCTGCTGCCCTATCATCTTGTCTTCAGGACACATCATCATCATTACCACCACGGGAAGAAGAAGGCTCCCTACTGGTGGCCACCCACTCCCTGTCCGCCCAATGCACACCTATTGTGCAAGACGACGACACGCATAACAAACAGTGTTACGCAACACTGCGCGCGGGCGGGAAGGGGGGGGGGGGGGGGGGGGGGGCAGTGTGCGGGCAGCAACACACCCCTTCCCCCCATCCAGTGATCTTGGAGAAGGTGACAATACACAAACATGACCTTTTCCCGTAAAAAAGAGATAATGATGGCTTCGAATTTTTGTTCGCCCCCACCTGCTTGAGATACATTTCGAGTCCAGTAGTGAAACAAGGGAGTTTGTTGTTGTTGTTGTCGTCGTTGTTGTTGTTGTTTTTTTGTTGTCATTTTCCCACCCGGAGCAACGCTAGCACATAGTTTAGATGTCTCGGCAGGGTTCTGCTGACACCGAGGCATGCCAGCAGGCCATATGGGGGAAGCTCTTCTGCTGCTGCTGCTGCTGTGGCGGCAGCGGCTGGGAGCTCCCTCCACAAAATGGAGGCTTGTTTTTGAACTGATGAGGAAAGCGATGGCAGGAGGAAGGGAGGGCAGTGGGGGAGGGGGGGGGGGGCGGGGGCGCGGTGGTCAAGGGTGGGGCAGGGGGGTGAGGAGAGGGGTGGGGGGTGCAGAATGTAATGTCATCGGGGTCGAGCCCAAAGGGCCGCTGTGTCTTTAAAACAAAGGGCCCTGTCCTCTCTCTCTCCCTCTCCTTCTCTCTCCTCCTCAGGTTTGGGGAAGGGAGGGAGGGAGGGAGGGAGGGAGCACGGAGAGAGGGGAGAGAGGGGAGAGAGGGGGGCAAAAGAGAGAGGGGACCCAGTAAGGGGGGAACGGCGCGAGGGCCGGAGGGCCGTGTAACCGGAGCCTGGCCAGGCAGGCACGCAGGCAGGGTGACGTAAGGGCCCTCCAGAATGGCTAGCGATCACATGCATGAATGGAGAGCCCCTATGGCCCACGGTTACATGACAGGCTACATAGACACACGCACACACACACATGCGACACACACACACGCACACACACACACACACACACACCTGACATAGGGGGAGTGGGATATTAAGCTCGCTGCTAATGGCAGAAAACAGGTAAACATGTACGCAAGCAATGGCAAATGGCACAGTGACTTGAGGGCTAAGACGACAACAAAGGAGTGTGTGTGTGTGTGTGTGTGTGTGTGGGTGGGTGTATGGGTGGGGGAGCATGAAGGTGTATAAAGCGAAGAGGAGGAAACCGGTACCATGATGTAGACTTCTTCTTCCTCAATTCAGACAGTTGGTTGCGACTTCCTCGCAATTACACAACAATTGACTTTCTCTCTCTCACACACACACACACACACACACACACACACACACACACACACACACACACACACACACACACACACACACACACACACACACACACACACACACACACACACACACACACACACACACACACACACCCCCTCCCTTCCCAAGAAAAACAACCAACCATTGCTTTTTATGTGTTCCAACATCGACGATAAATGATTCAATACATCGAGCCGTCCGTTGCTTCAACATGAAAGAATGCGACGGGGTGATGGGTGAGGGTGGGGTGAGGGTGGGGTGAGGCGCGGGGTAAGGGTGTGTGTGTTGTGTTTGGAGAAGCTCGGCAGACAATGACAGTGACCCCTTCCATAACCCCACCCCCCTCCCACAGAGGGACCACCCATACTACCCAGACTGCTTTGTGCTCTCCCCCCCTCCTCCCTCTCTTAATTACAATAACAACCCAATCAGCCACTAATGAGCATGTAAGGGGGGGATGGGGGGGGGGGGGGGGGGCTGGGGTGGCGGTAGGGCATATTGTATAGGGGGGACAGTGGACACACATTATTTATGGAGCATACCATTGTGGCGGAGGACCGTACCATGTGCTGGCTCACGCACTATAGGAGAACAGAGGACCCGGGCACCTGCCCCCCCCACCCCCTCCTTACTCGGTGTGACACTTAATTTAGCAGTAGGAATGAGAAGGGGGGGGGTCTTGGAGTGGGGAGTGAAGGGGGGTCTCAGACAGACACAAGAGGAAGAAAGGCTTTCCGCTTTAGGCGGGATCGGCTTCTGGAGTGCTGTCTCCAGGGCTGGCTAAAGACCCCCCCCCCCCACACACACACACACACACACACACACAACCCACCTCAGAAACATCGGCCAGGAATCATTTTAAATAATGGACAAGATGGCCGCCTAATGCGTACATGTATTGCTTTGTTAGTAGAGCTTTACGTAACCCAACAATGTCAACGTTCCAGGCGAATACAATCCAGCCTGTTTGTCGTGTCAATGCGTATGGATTTCAAACGCTACATTATGGATGGGCACAGTCAACACTGGGGGGGTGGGGGGGGGCTCACGGTGAAAACAGACCTATAGCAACGGATCGTCAGATATCTCCCAACCATAGTTTTAGCCCCGAGTGCGACTGAGGTCACCGCGCTGAGACTCCAAAGGCCTCCTCCACCACCACACAGCTGAGGGCCCACATCATAACATAGCTACAATTTCAGATGGATCCTCCCGCCCCGCTATTTTTAGAACCTTGCGTTCCCTACAGGAGAATTTAATATGTCGATTCAATACGAATAGTAGCCGGCTGGCAGGGGCCAACGATGGCTGGCAGCTGGAGAGTGAAAAAAACATGGCGGCAAATTTAGAAGATTGAGGCAGGAGGCCCCGGTTCTGGCCGAGTACCACGGATATGGATTTCCGAGCGTATTACTGGTTCTCTGGAGCAATCATCGGAGTGCATAGTGGATGCCTTGAGAGCCTATACCTTGTAAAAACGTTTTTAAATAAAACCTTTACAAAATGCAATAAAAAGAAACGTATTTATTACATTACTTTTTTTCGTGTTTTATTGCGAGACCATTTCACACAATAACAAAAAGGTCTTCATTTGTTGAGCAAATCAACTGAAAAAATATCCATACAAGTTGGGCCGGTGGCGGGAACAAAGCGTTTGTTTGTTAATATAGTCGTAGAAAGTTCGGAGACGCCGAGCCCGCCACCGTACCGCACCGACGGTGACCAAACCAACTGCCAGGCTGTGGCTTCTTCCACAGGGAGGGGGGGGACAGGGATGCAAGTGAGCCCCCTCCTCCAGGCACCTCCACAACAACATGGTGATCAAAGGATGAAATGCACGTTTTTAGGCGTTTTCAGCCATCAACAACAATCCCAGAAGAGCAGGGAAGAGGTGGGGGGATGCGTAGAATACTCGGACATGTGTAACACACACACACAGAGGAAAATAAACAAGAAAAAAAACGAGATGGCAACCGACGGATGCGTGAAATCGGCACGCTTTGAACAGTCGGGACACAAAAAGGCCACGGAACAGGGTTGGTGTAGAGGAGTAGAGTGTGTGTGTGTGTGTGTGTGTGTGTGTGTGTGCGTGTGTGTGTGCACCTGTTCCTCCATTAGCGAGCGCCAGCCTCCCATTGACGAGCATGGTAAGGGGGGCTTGCAGGTCTAGCCTATTT
>PIJE02003947.1:0-25209 GCA_002895965.2 Coryphaenoides rupestris
CCCTGACAAGGATTATTGATTCATGAATGTAAATGATCACTGGGTGCGTTGAATCTTCCCTTGGAGGCACCTCTCTCTCTCTCTCCATCTCTCTCTCTCTCTCTCTCTCTCTCTCTATCCCCCCTTCTTTTCCCTCTCTGAATGTTACATCAAGTTCCGGCTGGCGTCGTCTCACTTAAGATGAGAGCAGCACGGGGAGAGAAATTGGGTTCAGGGGATCCTGCAATATTCATACGCTATCTCTGCTATTGGGAGATAGTTTTTTTCCAAATCTATCTATCTATCCATCTATCTATCTCTCCATATCTGTCTCTTCACATGAGTTCAAGCATTTGCTTTGCATATCAGTCAGAGACAGATGTGGGTTTAGAGGTTTAAGCATTTTTATTTCTCCTCATTACACTTTATTTTTGTCATATTTGATTATAGCGCTGTCTATCTGTGGCGGCCAGAACAGGAGACATCATTGTGTGCGCCGTCCCTCCTTACTAAACAACCATGCCTGCATTATCTTCATTGTGTGATGATTGCAGCGTGTGTGTGTTTCTGCCAAGTCGTCGCGCTCGTCGCCCGCCTAAACCCGGCGAACCTGTTGAATACCGGGCCTCACACTGAGGGGAGCAGTCTTCCGTGTGCCTGGCCCTCCACACACCCCCCACACACTCCCCCCGCCGCCCCCCCTCCCGACGCCCACTCCCACCAAAATGGTTTCTCCCTGACATGGTTTCCATAGCAACAGTCCAGTTTTAGTGTTCTGTTCTGTCTTACTGTTTTGTTGGTTTTGTTTTGTTGGGAGTTTTCCGCCAACAGAGACTAATTTCTCTTTGACGATAAAGACAAGCAGGTTGCTGGATTTACATAATGATGCCCCCGCTAGCGAAATCACCACCAAATGCCATTGATTACATTCTGATGAATTTGTTGCCTCTCTGTGTATACACACACACACACACACACACACACGCTATCCATCTATGTAGGTCAGTCTTTGTGGTTTCTTCAGCACAAAACAGTCCTGACAGAGTAGTCATGTATCGTCCTGCTCCGGGGAAGCGCTGACTCGCCCGTGATGTCACTTGAAGACGACTTTCTGCCTCTCTGGTTCCACGGCGCTGCGCAAACACGGACAACAAGGAGCATAAAAACGGCGGTGTGTTGTGAAGGTTACCCAGGGAGACGCGCTACATCCCCTGCGGCTAACACGGCAAGCTCACTGAGATAACAACCGAGCAAACTTGACCTAGCTAACCTCACTGTGCCCATCTAACCTTAACCTTCAAGAATCAGTGCATTCTGATCTCCGTGGGTTGAGACAATCAGAAACTAATGTTAGTTCTAATCATAATTAAACTTTGTACACATTTAAAAAAAGGTATGAAATATTTTTTTTTTAATTATCCACGCTTACATGTCACTTCGTTCCTTTTTCCCGCGAAATCCGACCGACTCAAATATAATAGAAATCACCCAGAAGCTGTTCTACAACAGAGAGAGTCAGGGAAGCTCTCATGTTTTAACTTCAACCACAACCTGCTCACAAACTGGCGATTTAAAGTGAATTGTGCTGTAAAATCCTACATGTAGTCCCTGAACGGATTCATGATTCTTACATACAGGACCTTTAAATCTGCACTATGTACGTTTCCACATTGGCAACCTCTAGCGGCTTGAGTTCAGTTGCAGCTTCATTTATAGCTACAGTATATGAGGGGGAGGGGCTTATGGGTGGGCGTGGTATTTCTCAATGGAGTAAAGTAGACAGCAGACCAAGCTAATCTCAATATGCCGAAGTAACCATAACATGCCGAGCTGCGTAACTTTAATATGCCGACTCAACATCGAGATAACCAATTCCCTGGATGGATTGACTTGTGGATGGGTCTGATGGTTTTATAATCGCTGCAATGGAAAACGTACATCGTGCAGGTTTAACATGCCAAGCTAACCTCAATGTATTATGTATTAATGTAAATTAATACATAATTAATCTCAATATTCCAAGCTAATCATAACATGCCAAGCTAACCTTACCAAGGTAAGGGCTCATCTGGCCCTGAACTACCTCCTAAGAGATGGTTTCTTGTGATTTGCACAAAAAGTGTGTGTGTGTGTGTGTGTGTGTGTGTGTGTGTGTGTGTGTGTGTGTGTGTGTGTGTGTGTGTGTGTGTGTGTGTGTGTGTGTGTGTGTGTGTGTGTGTGGTGTGATGCCTTGCTTACTCAACGCACCACAGGTGTGCAGCCTCCCCAGCCCCCCTCCCAGATAATCAGCCTGACTCAGGGTCAGGTGAGGCTGCTTAAACCAGCCACCAACCACACACACACACACACACACTTCACAATGGCGTATGTATGGCAGTAGTTGGGACAAGTCGTTATTATATATAATTAGAGTAGCTCTAGGAGCTCATAACACAGACGACGTTCCTCCCACCGAGACACGTGTGACTCATGACTCCTGACACATGACTGAAAGGCAACATGGCGGCGGCGTGCGTTTGAAGAGACTGCTGATCCAGCGTCTCCGGGGGGCCAGCGGTGACGGCAACCTCGCTTCATTCAAATATTAAAGAAACGATGACATTTGCCACGTCTCAAGTGGTGAGGGAGAAGCAGTGCGGGAGGGGGAAAGAAAAGAGAGGAAGAACACACGACCAACTAACATCTCAACGCCTCCGTCGCAAATCAGCGACAGACAAGACAGGTAAATAAAGTAGTCCATGTCGTGTAAGGTCGGGCCCTGCGGCGCCCTCGAACCCATGCCCTTTGGATAAACCTGTGATTAACAAATGCGTGAAGAGGAACCGAATGACTCTTTATGGTTCTATGGTTTACAACCGGGCCATCACATTTCAGAAGCGCCCCACGCCCCCCCATCCCTGTCCTTGCGATTTACGACGGGCATATCCCTCAAACTCAAAGCTCATGTTCATTGGACGGTGATGGCGTCGTAAACTGGGAGTGTCAGACCCGGGCGTTAGTTATGCTGCTGTTCCATTTGCCTCGGAAGTCGGAGCTGGGAATGACGTCACACACTGAGTTCGACCGCGTTCCAGTTACAACAAGTCGGAAAACCAAGACGGACGCCTCCAGGAAAAACTTTTGTTGTGCTTGGGTTTGCTCGAGCCAGGTTAGCCATTGTTAGCAATAGCAGTTGATAACGTATTAGCGTATTTTGCACATACAAACACCGTAGCAACATGTGCACAGATAGAAGTTGGACAGTACTTTGTGTACGATTTAATGAGACACAAATAGACAAAAGTGCTAAAAAAATATATTACTACAGCTTTCACTGCTGTTGATGCGCGCAGCCATCTTGGATTTCGAAGTGGGGTTGTGAGATTCTTCGACTTTCCGAGTCTGATATCCGACTTCAGGGGGCGTTCCAGTTGCATTTCCCGACTGGGAACTCAGAAATTCCGACTTCCGAGTACAAATGGAACGCACCATTAATACACCAGTTTTGCACTCGGCACGGCGAAAGGCCTCAGACTGAAGCAAATGCGTGAGCCAATCAGACATTAGGAACGATTGTTTTTCACCAACTACTTATCGGTTGGTGTATGTGGAGTGTGTGTGTGTGTGGTTGGTGGCTGGTTTAAGCAGCCTCACCTGGCCCCAGTCAGGCTGAGTAGAGCCCGGGGTTGGATGAGGCTGCACACCTGTCGGGTAATCAGGTTAAACCAGACGTCACCACACACACACTCAAGTGGAGCGCTAGCGTGCTAGCTGTGTACCACCCGCTTTGTCCGCAAACAACTACAGGTTGTTTGTGCCGGTTTACTATCTTCTACCTGCGTCTTTGTGTTGGAGGAGCCCAGGAAAAAGACATTTTATGTTGCGTTGCGGCAAGTGCTACTGCCATCGTATATAAACAGGGCTTTGAGATAGCTTTGAGAAAATCCCCCAGTGTGTGTCGTCGACGGCGCTCAGCGGTTAAAGCGCCTGTGCGTTAGAAATGGTCTTTCATGGCGGACGCGACCACAATTACCTTCTTGTCGGACGTCAACGGTCATGCGGCCTCGACAGCCGCGACCAGAACGCACACTTTTGCCTGACCAAGACGTCGGTTCCGTTATTTCGGACATTTTGACACACATCGGTGGTTCTCTGTTTTGACGCAGGATGAGGAGAGTGGGTGGGGAGGAGGGAGGGAGGGGGAGGGCTCTCTCTCTCTCATCCGTGTGCCGCCGTTCGCTGACGCAGAGTTTGACTTTTTACCAGAAGGTCAGCAGCTGTGGCGCGGCAAACAAAATAATTAGCTGGGAGGTTTCCACCCACCGCCGCCACGAGTGGGTTTCGCATGTCGAGGACGGAGGACGGAGCGTTCAGCGATCCGTCGTCTGTTTGATCGCGCACTTAAATAAAAGATTGGATTTTTTTTTCTTTTCTTCCCGGAGACAGGTGTACGGCGACAGGCTTGTGTGCGCAGCTTAATGTGTTTGAATAACAGCAATTTTATTGGTCCTGTTTGAAGAAAACACATAATAAACATGCTGCGTTGTTAGCTTGCGACTAAACATGCAAGCCTGTCCACGGTGGGCCCTATAGCAATACCTTTAACAATATTAATACCTTTAACATAATAATAATAAGAGCAACGTAATAATACTGAAGCAGGGCCTTATCTACTTTTCATATTGAGATATGAAAAGTAGAAAAGTGCATTGGCAAGAAATACAAGTCAATTAGTACAAAAACTGCCATTTAACCAAACAACCAAGGGTACTTTCAAGACTACAGGACTTGCCAGTTGCATTGGCGACTGCTTCAAAACACTTAGCGCGCAAGTACTTGTATTTGGGGATTTTAAAGTAGTTCATAATAGCGGCGCTATTGCCAGCACAGTTCCGAAGTGATCTGCCTTCTCTGAAATCAGACGGTTCTGTGGACGCTTGGAAAGCAAACACACGGCTAGCATGCGATCATCTCGGCTGTTTTTAATACTTTTTTTATTGCCGCTGTTTGCTCTGCTCAGGAAATGGGAATTTTTTGTTTGGGTGGAAGATGCATATATAAAAACACGAGATTGGCACTTAGGCCTTAGTCTCCTGTGTGAGGGCATGCATGCAGCACGACACAACACACACACACGCAGCACCGCACACGCACACATCTCACACACACACACACACATCACACAGCACACACAGCACAGGCCATGGCTGCAGCCAAAACAAAAGTGTCCTATTGATTTAGGAGTATTGTGTCCAGCGTAGAGCCATCAATACACAACAGGTATGACTTTAGAGGCTGCCGTCCTCCACGGGCGCGTAAACACACCAACGCCGCCGCGTACGATCGCGTCGTCAATATCCGGGAGGCGCGCAAGTGTTTGTTACAACCGACAGAACAACTGATCAGTCAACAACATAAATACAGATAGTAATTTATTGGCTATAAATAAAAAACTGTGTGGGCGTTGTGGCCCGTGGTGGTCGTAGCATCATCACGCTAGCATGACGGAGAGGAGACAAGATCGCAACTGGGCGTTTATTCGGGTCACTCCTCCTCGCTAAGGGGAGCAGCAGAAGAAGCTTAAAGGCAACCTTCTGTTCAGATTCAAAACGCAGTTCTAGCACTTTTTTGACTTCAAAGAAATGATTGTTTCTGGTTTGCATTTCTAAAAGTAATTTGCAAACGTGGTTCTCACGATGGCAATAGTTCAAATTCTATTTAAGCCTTCAAGGTGACCTTTTCCAAAAACGGATAATGCACTGTTCTCAGAACGTTTTTGGAAAAGTTTCTAAAAAACAAACTTTTTTCTTTCGCGCGATGCACCTTGATTAAAACATGATCGTTTATGGGCAAAGTGGGGAGACTAGAAGCAGATCTCATGGTGATAGGTGCTCTGCCTTCCCCCACACACACCACTTGTTGTTCAGTGTTCAAGCTTGGCTGGGAGAATACTTAGTGTAATGATCCCTTGGTGCTGTGTGGTGTGTGTGTGTGTGTGTGTGTGTGTGTGTGAGAGTGTTGTGTGTGTGTGTGTGCACGTGTGTGCGTGTGTGTGTGTGTGTGTGTGTGTGTCTGCATGGGGTTTGTTTGCACATGCATGTCTAATGAAGGAATAGCTTATGTGTTGATGTTCAACCACTTCATTGCTTTATTAATGAACTTGGCTGTGTGTGTAAATGTGTGTGTGTGTGTGTGTGTGTGTGTGTGTGTGTGTGTGTGTGTCTCTCTGTGTTTGGGTGTGTATGTCATGTGTGTGTACTGCGGGTTAGAATGTGTGCAGATTCCTTGTCTGAGGAGGAGGGGGTTAACGAACCAACGGTCTCCATCAGGGAGTTTATCTCAGTTCCAGATGAAGCCATTGGACCTTTCAGCCCTCCCTCGTTCCACTGTCTCGGCATCAGCTCTCTCTACCTCTCTCTCTCCCTCTCTCTCTCTCTCTTTTCCTTTTTCTCTCTCACTCTCTTTTCCTCTCTCTCTCTCTTTCCTCCCTACCTTTTTTCTGAGGAGCCTCCCGTCCTTCTTTCCATTTTCCGCTCCCACCCATTCCGCCTTTACCCGTCGTTTGCCTGTCATTGATTTCACCCTTTCCATCATCTCTCTCTCTCTCTCTCTCTGTCTCTGTCTCTGTCTCTGTCTCTGTCTCTGTCTCTGTCTCTCTCTCTCTCTCTCTCTCTCTCTCTCTCTCTCTCTCTCTCTCTCTCTCTCTCTCTCTCTCTCTCTCCCCCCCTCCCTCTGCCTATTAAACTCCCCACAGATTAGCGGTAATGAGAGCACATCATCTCCAGCAGTAAACACTGTGCCCGTCTCTCTCTCGCCCCTTCCTCGCACACTCCGGCGAGGTGGTTGCGCCGCTCACTCCGGCTAGCTCTCCGCTGTTGGCTGCAGCAGCAACGAGCGCTGCCTAGCCAGGAGCACAGACACCACAGAGAGGTGTGTAGGGGCGTGTGCATGTGTGTGTGTGTGTGTGTGTGTGTGCGTGTGTGTGTGTGCGTGTGTGTGTGCGTGTGTGTGCATACCGGCGAGTGGACAATGGAGGAGACAGACGCCAGAGTGATGGTGAGGCCAGATGGGGGGTCGGCCCGGGTTCACGTCCGCGGGGTCATCTAATTCCGGATCTCTGATCCGGTCGGGGGTGGTGGGTGGGGGGTGGGGGGTGGGTGGGAGGGGGACGTCTCCACTGACAGGGACCCCATGAGGAAACCCAACATCAGCTTCACCAGGAGAGAGCCGGGGGGGGGGGGGGGGGGGGTTGCGGGGGGGGGGGGGAGAAGCCTTGTCATCTCATTAACACCGTGAACACACCCACCTCACTCCCGGGTCCCGGACACCATGAGAGACCATACAAAACCTTTTGTAGTTTCTTTGCTCCTGGGAAAACACGAACCCCAACTTTGGATGTGTTTCACGACCAGTCGGTGCTGCTCAGCGCTCCTGTGATGCTGTTAAAGGATTAAAGATGAACGTCAAACATGATCATCTGGCAGGAGTAGGTTGTTGCAGTATAAGGCCCCTGTATTCACAATGATTGCATGTGGTTGATTTTTGATTCCAAGATTCAAGATTCAAGATTTTTTTATTGCCCATATAGCAGCACGTACAAAGGAATACTTATGCGCCCATTACTCCTGGCAGGTATTCTTGTCAACATATTCTAAAACAATCCATCCATCCATCCATCATCCATCCATCCATGTTAGCGTGCGCGCTTATCCGGGGACGGTCGCGGTGGCAGCCCGGCTAAGCAGGGCGCGCCCAGGCTTCCTGTCGTCCCCCAGGCACACTCTCGTAGTTCCTCTGGGGGGATCCCGGAGGCGTTCCCAGGGGCCAGAACGGAAGACTATATAATCTCTCCAGCGCTGTTCTGGGGTCCTGGCCCGGGGTCTCCCTCGGAGTTAACAACTCTAAGCAATTAGTAGACAGTACAAGTAACGTAAAAAAAAGTCCCAGATAAAAAGTAAAAACCTTTTTTTCTGAACACTAATTCGTGGTAATTGAAGGTCTACGCCCCTGTAAGTTCTGCGTGGTAATTGTAAGGTGGCACAATAAAATAGTAAATTATAAATATTAAAATCCAATGGTTTGGTTTGGCTTGTTGAGTTTGGTTGGCCTGTACTAACGAAACGACTATTGAAGGGACTCCAGAGAAGTCGTGGTATCATAAGAAATCCTAAATCAACGTAAATATAGAAACCGTTAACCATCAGCCTCACGAGAAACTGCCCTGCCATGCAAAGACGGCTGCGGCTTCTAAGTTCCCACAACGTCGAGCTATGTCTGCCCACCCTGGTAATGAGACAAATGCAACGACCAAAACAACATAACGGGAGGCGGACGTTGCGGATGTTGCCTGTAGCAACAACCTGTCGCTGTTTCTAATTGGTTGAAAGTGGTGTCCAGGTGACCAATAATATGACACAATCTATAATAAGACACACCCATTTGAATACATTGTTTGCATGGGTGTCTTCAGTAGGAGTGGAGAGCCTAGCCCTACCGTGTGTGTAACCTGGGACCAATTCAACCCAAACAGAAGCGGCGATTGCTTTAAACCAGTGTTTCCCCAGAGACGGGGCTCTCGCTGAGCTCTGGTTTCGGTGTGTGGTTACTCTTTAACGAGTGTAGTAACGGGGTTCACCGTTGCTCCCCATCATCCTGAACGTACCAGACTGAAGTTACACACACACTGCCCTCCGCCTTCCTCCACTTGCACTCAAAATTGATGGAGCATGAACACCGGGTTAGCCCCCTGCGGGAATGTCGCACGGGTGAGCGGTATGGAGGGTGGTGGGTGAGGGTGTTATGCCTGCCTCTCTCTCTCTCTCTCTCTCTCTCTCTCTCTCTCTCTCTCTCTCTCTCTCTCTCTCTCTCTCTCTCTCTCTCTCTCTCTCTCTCTCTCTCTCTCTCTCTCTTCTCTCTCTCTCTCTCTCTCTCTCCTCTCTCTCTCTCTCTCTCTCTCTCTCTCTCTCTCTCTCTCTCTCTCTCACTCTCTCACAGCACACACACACACACACACACACACACACACACACACGCACACACACACACACACACACACACAACAGCACACACACACACACACACACACACACACACACACACACACACACACACACACACACACACACACACACACACACACACACACACACACACACACACACACACACACACACACACACACACACACACACACACACAGACAGACACACACACACACACACACACACACACACACACACACACAGAGACACACACACACACATACACTCAGGGAGAGAGTGGGAGAGGGTCAGCAGGCAACACTGGCTCTCCCTGTACAATTCTACAAGACACCATCTTTTACACAAAACATCTTCTACCTACTGCACCTATCCGTGTGTATGATTTAGCCCAACGCCAAACCACCACAGTCTGGGTGTAACGCAGAATCTGTTTGCGGTCGATGGAGCGGTGACCACACAGGACGTCCTCAGCTGGCCTCCTCACCCGGTCACATCATTCCATTTGGATTTGATTTGATTTAGCCTTTTATGCAAGGACTTGGATGCAACTTGGGATATTGTAGCTGAAGATTCTGAGCTGTATTTTTTGGCATTTTAAAGGGGCTTAAGCCACCGCGCGACGAGAGGGTCCTATATCCACGGCACTGCGAGTTCCTCGAGTATGTCTTTACACTAAAGCACTACGGCGAAGGAAAAACGCAGATGGCAATCAAACACGTTTCAAGCGGTTGGATTAGGCTCCATTAATTTTCCTCCTGTGCAATCAAGACAGCTAGTTCCCCCTGATTGTTTACTGTCGCTAAGCAACTTCACACAAGCTGCCAGTTCTGCCGGCTGATGAATGACAGCTCTGTCGTTTTGCATATTGTTTGGATGGAATGAAAATATAACGGAGAGACGCTTTCACAGGTTAAATACCCGCGGATAGGTTGTGGATATCAACATGGCTTGTTAGACACTCGACCAATCACAACGGCTGTTGGATCTAACTGGTTGTAAAATGCTGCAACTTTGGACTTTTTAGTAAGGATATGAACTGATCTTTTGTTTTGTTTTGTTTTGATCTTGATTCATCAATTGGCAATATAATGTAATAATACAATTAATACAACCCAACACAATGCAAAAGCATCAATGGAATGATCAAAGCTGGCATGTGTTTTACTGATGTATCCAGTTATCCACAATCGTTTGTCATGTCAAAGGTCAAATGCACCAATTGAATAACCCGCCAGGTACCCGTTAATGTGCGCAACATGTAGTAGTTGGTTATGCTCCTCAACAATATAATATTGCAGTGTATGGAGTATTGTAAAGAGAGTATAATCGTGTTAGTGTACTGTTGACGGTTGACGGCGGGGCTGGTGGAGAGGGGACGCGAGCAGAATATTTTATTTTACATATTTTTAAGTAGTTTTATAGTGAGGTTTGATCTAGTTTTATTTATTACCGTGTAGGCTACCAAAGGAGCCATCACATTCGATCGCCAAACACTCTTGGACTTTGTCCCTTTTGCTTTTACCGTACTTACTAGGTACTATATTACTAATTGTTCAGAGTTGTTTTAGTATTTATGTTTATACGATTACGATTCAGAACAAAAGGTTTTTCTGTACTTTTTACTGTACTTCTAGGTACCATTACTAATTGTTTAGAGTTGTTTAGAATTTGTTTAGAAGAACACTGCAGGAGTGAATGGGGAGTGAGTGTTTCATTGTCCTTGTTACATATGGCAATAAAGGAATCTTAAATCTCCTTGTGGGGGGGACAGCTTAGTGCAGGCTGATACTCTCTTAGTTGTTCTACCTCTTCCGTCTTCTTGAATTGCTGCTTCGGAAACGCATTCTTATGATGTCCGCTCCCTGGTATATAATCGCCATCGTGGTGATGGGCACCGCACACCCATAAGCCACACGCCACCCTTGTAGACTGTGGCTTTTAATGTGTTTTCGGGGGACGGCCATCGAAGGCAACCTCATCGAAGCTAAGTGCTGCCTACCTGCTGCAGTTGGCCGGCACGGCAAGACGAGACGACACTTTAGGGGCAGAATGAAAGACACCTTGGCTTTCATCTGTGGGGGAAGATGGAGGCGGAAACCAACAACAACAACAACAACAACAACAACAAAGAACGTTCTCAGGCTTTAAATCAGAGCCACGGCGTGTGGCTGAGCGAGGCCGCGGAGCCCGTCAAGATGTCTTCTCGGGTTTAGTAGTTTGTTCCGTGTACGAGTGAATGGATCATCTTTGGTTGCTATCGCTGTTATTTGAAACCGGTCGCTGCCACTGACTCTGCTCGCCCCTGCCGGTAAATCCATCACCGTAGCTCCAAATGTCACCCCCTGCCACAGAATCAGCTTCATCTTCATCCATTCATTTAATATTCAATGACCGCGGACGGCCCCCTTGGCCTCGGGTTGGCTGAACCCCCCGGATCAGATGTCTTCTCTCCGAGCCGGTGATTTCATTTGATTTGCCCTCGTAGAATCACCGAAAGAATCCCGCAGAGCACAGTGACTCCGGCTGGGAGCGAGCAGGGTGGAGGGTGGAGGGTGGGGGGGTAGGGGGGTGGAGGTAGTGGGAGTGCCCTCGATGACGGATGGTGTGTTGGACAAACTTCATGGGAATGAAAGGTAAAAGGAAAAGAGTAGTACCGCTTTTGATTTAGCGTGTCGGTTTTCTGCCACTTGGCGGGGGGGCTGATATAACAGATCACAGGTGTGTGTGTGTGTGTGTGTGTGTGTGTGTGTGCGTGCGCGCGGGCGTGCGTGCATTTCTGTAGTCAGATAACTTTAACCCCGTACGCCTTCTTCGTAAATGAAAAATGAACTCCATTTATATAGCGATTTTCTGACCTGCAGCCGCTCAAAGCGATTCGCAACTAGTGCCCCACATTCACCCATTCGTAAACTGGCAGCACTCATAAACCCATTCATACATCTGTGGTCGGAAGTGAAGCAATAGGGTTAGCCGTCTGCTAGGGACACAGACACACAGGGACACCTCGGCACCCCACGGCTAGGAGACCCCGCAAACCCTCTCCGGCTACCGAGCCAGCCATTGCCTTGTTCTCTTAGCTCCGAGTTGTTTATGTGGAGGACATCTTGTTTTTTTGGCGGCGGGTGTGAGGTGCAGACTATATACTGTATGTGTGGCTGTGACCTTGCAGCAAAGCCAACGAAGAAGTGGCTTCCTTGGAGACTTTTCAGAGGACACAGGACACAGGACACACACAATGTTGAAAAATGTTGCCGCAATGTTGGCACAACGTTACCTCCAGAGCAGGTGCTGTGAGTGCTGACATGCCAGCGCTCTCTCCTGAGTGTGTGCATGTGTGTGTGTGTGTGTGTGTGTGTGTGTGTGTGTGCGTGCGTGCCTATGTATGTGTGTGTGTGTGTGGGTGTGATGGCCGGTTTATCCCCATGCGTTGCCTTGATCGCCCGACGCACCACAGGTGTGCAGCCTCACCCAGCAGAGTCTAATCATGCCTGACTCGGGGGCCAGGTGTGGCAGCTTAAACCAGCCGCCAACCACACACACACACACACACACACACACACACACACACACACACACACTCCACGGTGTAGTATAAGCTCTGTCACTCATACCCTTTTTTGCATGGCTCGGGGAAACGGCTCCGCAGAATCAGACGGCAGAGTCTTAAGTCAATATTAATCTGCCCATATGAAAGCCATTATCAGCGGGGTCGATTGCCCGTGCCTCGTTTAAAGAGAGGCACAGAATAGCGCGCGCACACACACACACACACACACACACACACACACACACACACACACACACACACACAGTAAGACAGAGGAAAGCAGAATTGAAGGTAATAGAGTGAGATAGAGGAGAAGAGTGTGTGTGTGTGTGTGTGTGTGTGTGGGTGGGGGGTGGAGGGAGATAAAACCCAGTAAGAGGTGAGGGAAAGAGAGGGAGAATAAGAGAATAAAGTGGGGAGAGAGACTCTGTGGTCCTCTGTAGCATGGTGGACCCCTCGCCTCGCGTCAGCCAAACACCTTGAAATTGATGTGAGTGGTGAGCGAGGGGGGGGGGGCAAGAGACAGTGAGAGAGGGAGGGAGAGAGAGACAGAGAGAGAGTGAGAGAGAGAGACAGAGACAGAGAGGTATACAGTTGAGAGGGTATTACTCAGTCTGCGTGTGGAGTGTTGGATACAGAGGGCCTCCATGCCAAGGACACTGGAAAGGTGAATGCATGTGTGTGTGTGTGTGCGTACCTGTGTGTGTGTGTGTGCGTGCGTGCGTGTGTATCTGTGTGTGTGTGTGTGTGTGTGTGCGTGCATGCACAGGGATTATGTAAGTGCGTGCAATGTGTGAACACTTTTTTGTCTGTGGGGTACAGGCATATCTGGGTGTATTTGCACACGTCTGTTGTGAACATTTCTGTTTGTATTGGAGGGTGTGTGAGTGTGTGTGTGTGTGTGTGTGAGTGTGTGTGTGTGTGTGTTTTGTGTGTTCACAGGCCTGAATTGGCGCTGATAACCGCGTAGCATTTTAGCATTAGGGTGGAGTGCCATCCTAACAAAAAAGTTCTGCTATAAAATAACCAGCACCTCACCCACCCACCCACCAGACACACTCACCCTGCTACCTGCTACAGTGAGAGAGAGAGAGCGAGAGAGAGAGAGAGAGAGAGAGAGAGGTTGGAAGAAAGGGATGGAGAGAGAGCAAGAGAGAGCGAGAGAGTGAGAGAGAGAGAGAGAGAGAGAGAGAGAGAGAGAGAGAGAGAGGTTGGAAGAAAGGGATGGATAGAGAGCAAGAGAGAGCGAGAGAGAGAGAGAGAGAGGTTGGAAGAAAGGGATGGAGAGAGAGCGAGAGAGAGCGAGAGAGTGAGAGAGAGAGAGAGAGAGAGAGAGAGGTTGGAAGAAAGGGATGGAGAGAGAGCGAGAGAGAGCGCGAGAGAGAGAGAGAGAGAGAGAGAAGTTGGATTGGAAGAAAGGGATGAGAGAGAGAGAGCGAGAGAGAGAGAGAGAGAGAGAGAGAGAGAGAGAGAGAGAGAGAGAGAGAGAGAGAGAGAGAGAGAGAGAGAGAGAGAGAGAGAGAGAGAGAGAGAGAGAGAGAGAGAGAGAGAGAGAGAGAGAGAGAGAGATTTTTTTGATTTTTCAAAAAACACTTTATTACATTATCACACTGGTATATTTACATACACATCAGTAAACTGCTAAAAAAATAACCACATACATACAACTCATACAGCAAAACCATGTGCAAATTGCAAATCTTCACCATTGACAGAGCAAATGATGTCCCTGTAGCACCACCGTTGCTTAAACGTTTCCAAATCCCCGATTGTTTTATAAAATTTGAACTCCAGCCACAGCCTAGACCTGATGTTACATAGCCAGACTAGTGTGGCCTCCTGACCTGCCCTGTCCTCCATTTTGTTTTTCCTGCTAACATATATGGCCATTCTTGCTTCTCCTGAGATAAAATGTAATAGCTGCCATTTCACTCGGTTCATTTTTTTGTAACAACCTGCACCAAAAATAAAACTGGTCTCAGAGAATTTCTCATCAAACCAACTAAAAACACAAGTTAAAAGAGTGAAAAACTCTGTAAGTCTCTTACACTCAATAAAAACATGGAAGATTGTCTCCCGTAAGTTGCAGAAGGGACACTTGTCAACAACAGTTGAGTTGATAACAGAGATAAAAGCGTTTGAGGCGATAGCACCGTGTAGAATCCTCCAATGGAGGTCAGCGGTCCGTTTTTTTAGGGGAGGCTTATATATATTCCTCCACTGCGGGCTCGGCTCCATTGCCTCCACTCAGTCTATTCGTCCACACAGTGAGTGGTCTGTTGCTCAGTCCCTTCCTGTTAATGATTTTCACGCAATTCATGTACAGAGTTCTTTTTTCTGCTACGTGTAGGCTCAGTTTTTCGGGGTTGCAAGCGGTCAGTAGGGGTCCGCTCAGCTCTCCAAACACCGGGCTCAGGTACGTTTCAGGGAACGGGTCTCTCTGGTCGAGTTCAGTGGTTCTCCGGCTATAGTCCATGATGAGGCTCCTCTCTTTTCCAGAGAGCCTCTGCCTCCAGAGCTCCAGGAGCCTCTGAGCCACCCGGACAGACCGAATTTCCAACAGAGAACCCACAGCCCTGGCATCAGTCAGTCCCGGCCCCGCTACATCCACCAGCTGTTTCAGGCACAAAGTCTTTGTTTTGTAGAGTGCCATCATCAGCCCGGGCGTGCTGCCGCTGCACACGTCCAACCTCGCCCCGTGGATCAGCGGCTCCTTTAACAACCAGTGCAGTGAGTTAGAATTTTTACTTCTTTTACAATTAAAAAGTGCCCAGGATTTAAAAACACCCTGATAGAGAGGTAAACGGAGCCCTGATTGGTTGGGAGCACATAAAAGTAGCCCTTCTGATTGGATGAAGGTTTCAAAACCAAGGTTAAGAGAAACAGTTTTCTGAGTAACTGGCATCTTAAAAAGAACTAATATGTTGCGGAGATTCACTTTTCACTCACTCTGACTATTTTTGTATTTACAGACTATTTTTGTATTCAGTCATTTAGTTACACTTTGACCCAGACTGACTTACAGTGAATTCAGACACATGTCATTAAGGAGGAACTAGAGGTGGGGGCACCTTGCTCAAACATCCTTACAGGTCGGCTGCAGACACAGGGAATTGAACCCATAACCTAAAGTCACACACATGAGTCACCGCCAATGCCCGGAAGACATGCACGTGTTTGCATGCACATGCACATGCACACACACACACACGCACGCACGCACGCACGCACACGCACATGCAATGCATGCACAAACACACACATACACACACAGAGGTTGAATGAGGATGCGGTTTGGCTCAGAGGGTTGTGAAGTGATGAGGTCATCGTAGCCTTGGCTTCTATTGTGGTGCCACGCTGACTGATCATGTCATCATGGTAACAGGCTGGCAGCGACACCGTGGGCATATGTGGCAGAGTGCTGTCCCAGTGTGACCTCAACCTTAACCCTAACCTAAACCCCCACCTTCTTAATCCTTACCGTAAACACAAACCCTTCCCTGAACCCTAAGCATCGCCCATACTTTCCCACCTGAACTCTGAGTTCCATTGTCGGCACACTGTATTAGCACAGAACGCTGTGTTCCCCTCCCAACCCCTCAACCCTTCTGTTATATAAGAGACCACCACCCGGAGCTGAGCTGAAGCTACACAACACAAAGTCCCTGCCGTTACACCAGTTCACCCTCGCTGCCGATATAACGGTAAAATTATTTGTAATATTAGCTAAAATATCAATATCACTCTGGTTTTAAATAAAAACAATGACATCATCCGCATAAGCCGATAAAACAATGTTCTCATTAAAACCAGGTAAAATCAAACCTTCAATGCTTGTGCGTATTTTTCGCAGAAGGGGTTCTAGGGAGAGTGCATAGAGCATACCAGACAGTGCACAGCCCTGCCGGACACCTCTACGCACTCTAAAAGGAGCACACAGACTACCATTAAACTTCAGCACACTCTCAACGTCACTGTACAACACTCTGATCTTGGCAATGAAACCAGCGCTGAACCCAAACTTCTCCATGATTTTCCAGAGGAAGCAGTGCTCCACACGGTCAAAAGCCTTTTCCTGATCTATAGAAATCGGACCAGTGTTTATACCCAATGAGCTGGAGACCTCCAAAACATCTCGAATTAGGTAGACATTGTCTACCATAGACCTGCCAGGCACACCACGTCTGGTCCCGATGGATGACCTGCTCCATAGCTTCTCTCAACCTGTTGGCAAAGGCCTTGGACAGACTTTTGTAATCTGTGCAGAGGAGTGACACAGGACACCAGTTCCTGATATCCTGCAGGTTACCCTTTTTTGGTAAAAGGGCGATAACAGCCCTGCGGCAGGGAAACAGTGGGACCCAAGATTTATTTAGCACAAGTACTCTACCTCTGTAAGACATCGAGGGAGCAGCCATTTCCCATTTAATCTAAATTTTCCTTGTATTTTTTCTGTGACGTTTCTCCCAGTTCTTTCCGGGACCACTGTTTCATTTCCCAAAAATGCCAAGAATATTTTAGGCCATCCTTTTCTCCAGACCAGTTCTGGGAAGAACAGGGAGACCGTCACAACCATTCACACGACCAGCAAGGGCTTCACTTTTCTTCCAGTTCACCCTCGCTGCCGATATAACAGTAAAACTATTTGTAATATTAGCTAAAATATCAATATCACTCTGGTTTTTTATAAAAACAATGACATCATCCGCATAAGCCGATAAAACAATGTTCTCATTAAAACCAGGTAAAATCAGGCCTTCAATGCTTGTGCGTACTTTTTGCAGGAGGGGTTCTAGGGAGAGTGCGTAGAGCATACCAGACAGTGCACAGCCCTGCCGGACGCCTCTACGCACTCTAAAAGGAAACATCTAAAAGGTCATTTGCTAAAATGTCCCAGAAGGCTTTGTAAAACTCAACAGTCAAGCCGTCGATGCCCGGAGCCCTCCTTCCTTGCATGCTCTGCAGAGCGGCGTAGAATTCCTGCATCTGCAGAGGTTTCCCCAACTGAGAGTTGGTCTCTCTAGAGACCTGAGGCAGTTCACTGCAGAACCCCTCGAACAGCGTATCATCCTCTTTGTACTCACTGGTGTAGAGGGAGGAGTAAAATTCAACAGCTCGCTTTCTTATCTGGCCAGGTTCTGTTAGTTCTTGCCCTGTGTCTGAGAGGAGAGAGTGGATTACTTTTTTCTGTCCTTGTTTTTTCTCCAGGCCAAAGAAAAAACTAGAGGGAGCATCCATCTCTGTGATGTTCTGAAACTGGGACCTTACCTGTACAGGTCGGCAAAAGCAATTTTTTTTTATTTGAGGATTTCAATGTATCCTTGATTTCCTGTGGACTCACTCATTGTTTCTAGTTCCACAATATCAGTCTCCAGATCTTTCACAGATCTGGTGATGTCTCGTGTAACATTGAGTGTGTGCTGCTGACATAAGAGTTTAATTTCAGTCTTTCCATGATCCCACCACTGTCTAAGACAGGTAAAATCACTCTTCGTCTCTCTAAAAACAGTCCAGAAATAACTAAGAGCATCCCTGAAACCTTTTATCAACAGTTAAAACTGAATTAAAATGCCAGTATGCACTTTTAGGTAAAATCTTTCTAATAAAAACATGACATAAAAGCAGGGAATGATCAGTAAAGTCAACTGGCATAATTTTACACATTTTAAAAATATTAAAATGATGTTTAAAACAATAAAAGCGGTCAAGTCGGGCTAAAGAAATCCTATGCTCTCTTAGGCGGGACCATGTGTACTGTCTGGAGTCTGCGTGCATCCTTCTCCACACATCCACCAGGCCATGAGAATAGACCAGCTGCCTCAGAGCGTGTTGGGAAGCCGGATGAGGCTCTGCATGCTTACGGTCTAAAAACTCGTTCTCAGTACAATTAAAATCCCCACCCAGGAATAAAAAATACTCCGAGCTACAATCACTCAATTTGTCACACATTTTTTCCTCTCTGCACCGTTGGTTGGAGCATAGATATTGATAAAAACAACAGTGAAAAGATCAAAACGGGCTTTGGCTAAAAGACACCTCCCCTCTATTACATGCTCGACCTCTAGAGAAGCTGGAAAGAACATTCTGGAGAAAAGGAAACCCACTCCTCCACTGTTGTGTTGTGGTTTAAAATCACTTCCCCCTCCCATTCTCGATTCCAATCTACCTCATTGCTTACATCATTGTGTGTTTCTTGTAAAAAAATACATCAATGTGTTTCATTTTTGCAGTTTCATATATTATAGCCCTCTTCTTTGCCTCTCTAGCTCCATTTACATTCAGGCTTCCCACTCTAAAAGTGTCCATACAAAGTGAGATATTAAAAACAAAAACAAGAACAACCAATGTTGTTTACTTAGGTAAAATAAAAATTGGAGCCTTTTCCATCATCACTGCTCAGTTGTTTCTTAACCTTGACTACAAGTTTCCTCAGTCTAAAGACTTCCTGATCAGTGAGGACTGATTCCTCTTTATTCCTCATGTGGAATCTGGCTGAGGTATAAAAAACCTCTTTATCAGGAAAATATTCCTCCAGTTTAACTAATTTCATGTTTTTTCTTTCTTGGAGAAAATGTTTTAACATTCCAGCTGTGTAAGCTTTTCTTTCCTGGCTACCACTCAGTTTAACAAGAGACACATCACTGTTGTCAGACACACACTCCTCCTCACTATCACTACTTTTCCGACTGCACCTGCTTTTTACCTGTCTGTTTGTCTGCATTTACTCTACTTGCTTTTGCCTCACTACACACATTTCTACCCTTTACTCCTACGTTTACATGGAGATTTCCATGCTGCCTCCTCCTCCACAATCTCAGCATCCTCAACCTGCTCACACCACACATCACTTGTCTCACCTGTTCCACTTGTTTTATCTACCTGTGTTTCACGAAAACTCACCTGTCCTACCTAGGCCTACCTGTGTCCCACACACACCATTTTCACCTATTTTTCTCTCTTTTTCACCTGCCTCACCCTCACCACACACATCATCTGTCTGTGTCCTGGGCTTCATTCCCACCATCCTGTACACCATCTCCACCACCAGCGCCATCTGGGCCGGGCAATTCTCCAGCATCATCCCGTGTTGTGGAAACTAACATAACATTTAGAGAATTCGTGGAGAAGGAGAAGTCGAGGAGACGAAAGTGGCGAAATTGCTAAACATTTAATACAACCTATTACAGTCATAAGAAATGGAGGCCGGTCAATTGAGTACCCTCCCGATCTCCATTCAAACAGTTATTTTTATGGTCTTCCTCCGGTTTCCTTACCACGGCCCCCAACACGCCTCTTAACCCTCCTCTTAACAAATGTACACACCCCCAATTTTTTATTCACTTGTTGACGCCTCCTGCTGACAGTTTCCTCAAATTGTTTTTGTATGAGTTTCGTTTAAATCACTTAACTTAATCCGTATTAGTATTTCCTTATATAGCACATAAACTAAAGTATTATTATAAAGAAAGATTAAACAAGCATATTCTAAAATGAATACAGGAAATGATGAATACTACAATATACATATGCTGATAAGTATACAAGTTAAAGAACTAGAATAAGACATTAATGATTAGTAAATAAGACTGTTAAAACTAACTTAATAAGAACATAAGAATATTAAACAAGCATATATTTAAATTAATACAGGAAATGATGAATAGACTGTTTGTACCAAACCCCACAATACAAACTCTGATATCACATATATATATAATACATACTACATACATAAATAATACATAATACACATACATATAATATATTGAAATAGAAATAGCAAGGATGAATGAACTACAATATACATATGCTGATAAGTATACAACTTAAAGAACTAGAATAAGACATTAATGATTAGTAAATAAGACTGTTAAAACTAACTTCATAAAAAAATATAAAGAATATAACCCCAACATATATTGAAATGAATACAGGAATGTGAAAGAGTCTGCATCCCCTGCCAAGACCAGCCATTAACATACGAAACAAGGTAGGCTTATTAATTTAACACAAGAGTCTCCGTCCTGTCTCAGGGGAACTTAGCTTATCAATAGAGTAAATCTCGAAACACAGTCATGTGAAAGCCTGTTGAGGGTTCGCTCTGTGGGACAGGAGCCTATTGTAAATTACTCCTAACTTATATAAGTATTGTGTTTGCTTTAATTTAAAAATCTCACTTGTTCAAGATGCAATTATTCTATCTGAGAATTGCTACGTTATATGATAGCCAGGGATGTCCCTTATCTCCGATTGGCTGGAGGTGAAGCTGTTTCATTCAGGTTTCAGCCATTCAGGTTGTGTGTGAATTCCCGGTGCCTTACTGTCTGAGATTCACTCTGAGACCTATTGTCTCCTATTTGCATATGACCATTTGCTTTTCCTAATCAATTCATCTATCCTGTTGGGGGTGTGTTCTTGTCTTTGTCCTCTGGCCTTCTGAAGGGCCACCGTCTGAGACTTTCTCCTCCTTCCTATTCGACCCCCACCCCAGACCATCTGTCTCCCAAACAAACCCAATCTTTCAACATTCAGTTTTCCTATAACACATATTCTTACAAGATGATGCAACTATGTTTTATAATAAAATTCTCCCATATATCCCCCCTTTGGGACTTACGAAGTCCCACAACACATAGTATCTATTTTTACTGTTATATGGATGTTCCAGTATATGCTTTTGATTACCGACGAAAAACCACTAACACTCCTGACAATATTCTTAAGAAACAATTATCTCGATCTAAATACAGGACTTTCAACCTGTTTTTGTTAATACAGGACTTTCAACCTGTTTCTGGTAAAAACAGCTATCAAACAACATGGCACTGTGCTCTGGACTCTGATAATTAATAGAATGCACTAAAAATAAGGATTGATAATATGGAACAGTATATAAAAACAATAAAAAATATTATGAAATTAATTACAAAAATGAACAGTATAAACTTAAAGCGTTCAACATCAAAAGTAAAATAATGGTTGTACTGTTAGATACGGCTAAATCTTACACATAGTAACAACATGTTTAACTCCCATGTAAGGGGATCACCATCCTCTAAGCCTTGAAGATCTCCCTGCTTCACCACCTCCACGCCTGAATTCTCAGAAGGAGCACCCCCCGCGCTTTCAGTGAACTTTCCATCTCAGCAGTAGGACGGATTGGGCCAGACTAGTGAAGTCCTCTTCACCTTCATCCTGGTGTGTTCTGGATCTGTTTGGAACTTTCTAGTCTGGTTGCTCCAGATCTGATTCATCGGTGGTGATGATGTTGTTTGTCCCTACTCCTTCTGGTCTGCGCCCTGGATCACTGGAGCCTGCTATATGTTGTAGCAGATTTGTACCAGACTCACTCGTCCCCATATTTCCATCATGCTGCTGTTCCTGAGCAGCCTCCTCCTGGTCTGTGCTGTTGACTGGGCTGAGGTTGTCCCCCTCTGGCCCAGACACTCCTTCATTCGAACCCTCTTCTTGATGTCCTTCTGCCTGCGGCTGGGCAGCTCTTGTGCAATGGTTGAGATGGTACCAAGTGGTACTTTTCTCCACTTGGATGTCTGTGGGCGTTGCTCTGATGACTTTGTATGGTCCTTCCCGTCTAGGCTTATTCCACTGTCTCCTGAACAGTCTTAGGTATACCAGGTCACCGGCCTCCACCCCCTTGGTGGGTCTCCTTCTGGCTCTGGAACTCTGCTTTTCTCCCTCTGGAACAGAAACTCATGTATCGCAGTCAGTTGTTCAATATACGCCTTTATTTCCATTTCTAATTGTTCAGGCGGTGGTCCTTTATGAGGTTTCCGAATGACTGGTGAAGGCATAGGACGTTCTGTGAGCATTTCATGCGGGGTTAGATTTGTTATTCTGTTAGTTTACATGCGATAACTCATTAGTTCCAAGGGCATGTACTTGCACAAATTTTGTTAATTTTTGCTTTGAGTGTCCCATTTACCCGCTCCACCATACCTTGTGATTGGGGATGATACTCACATCCCAGCCTCTGTTTGATGCATAGTTGTTGCACCACCTGTTTAAATGTGTTTTGAAAAAATGCTGATCCATTATCCAAACTGATTTCAGTTGGGATCCCACTCCTTGCTATAATTTCTCTAGTTAAAATGTGATGACCGTAGCTGCACTTTGGTCTTTAGATGGAACCGCTTCTACCCATTTTCTAAACCCAGTAATGGCCCCCAACATGTATTCTTTCCCACCTACCCACTCGATCATGTCCACACAATCTCGAACCAAATGCCCTAATGAGCCTACTGGTGTTGGAATGTGTCCCAACGGGGTTGTGATTGTTTTTCGGACATTATGTGTCGCACACACATCACACTCATTCAATTGATTGTCTACTGTAGCTTGCAAAAATGGTGACCATAATCCTTATCACCTCCCCCCTTGCGCAGTGATTCAACCCATGCGCATTAAGAATGAGCAGCCTGAACAACACTGTAGGTGCCAGTATCCACCCATCATAGGTCCTCCACAATCCTGTGGACGTACGTACTGCACCCCTCTTTGACCACATGTCCTGCTCGTACACCCCAGCATTCACTTGCATCCTGATGATGTAATTTTCATCAGGCACTGGTTCCGGTATGATTAATGTTGGCCGCCTCATCGGCAGCATTCTTGCCTTTTATTATATATTCATTTCCCTTTTTATGCGTTTGGTATTTGACTACTGCCACTTCTGGTGACCATAGTGCTGACATTTGTTGTACAATATGAACTTTGAATGGTAGAGAATGTTTTGTCTGCATTCCACCTGACTACGACAAACTCTGCGTGACTTCCCCGGTGATTTTTTAAACATGATCCATCCCCAAACAATTCCTCCTCGGCACCATCTATGTGAACTGACATTAAATTGGTACCCGTGGGGAATCCTTCCGGCTGGATTCACCTCTGGACACCTCTGTGAACATCTCTGCCTCCTTCTCTGGTGCCTGCCAACAGGGCCCCCAGCTCTCCTACTGTCACTACTCCACCATCATCTGCTCCTCAAATGACCCAATCCGTTTTGCTTCCCCTTCGTTTATGTTAGGCAGCTGGGCAACGAATCCCATCAAATCCTGTACTCATTTTCCATCACTTTTTTCGCTGTTCTAACTCCCTTCCCACCCCACAAAAACTCACTCACCATTCTCCCCACATCCTTCATCTCTCTACCCGGTACATTCACAGCACACACCAACCCGCTCATCACCAAACTATTCACCACCATCACCTTCCCCTCCGGCTTCATCCCTCTCAACTTCCAAAACCCCAACGCTCTCCTAACGGCCCTAACTATCCCTTCAAACTGTTCATCTCTTCCTTCCCTTGCCAACCTATAACTCTCTCGTTCCCACCACGGTAATAAATAACATTTATTGCACTGCAAAACCCCGAGTCCTGAGTCTGCGATTGGGTCCTACTGCTCACTCCCATGACAGGTTTACCCGTTCAGCTAAATTATAATATCGGAAACCTAATCAATAAAACACATCGTAGTAAGATCAAAAACCAATGCTTACTCGCTAAGCCAAATTACAATATTGTGAACCTAATTCCTAAAACAAATCGTTGCAAGACCAAACCAAGGCTGACCCGTTCAGCCAAATTATAATACTGTGAACCTATTAACAAACCAAATCATAGTAGAATCAAACCAAGGCTTACCTGTTCAGCCAAATTATAATATCGTGAACCTTATTAATAAATAAAACATTGTCCTCGAATCTAAGCCCACCACCCACCGAGGCGGAACCCCGCATTCACACCTTGAGCACTAACCCAGACTGCAGCCGTAAGCCACAAGTCGAGGCGTAGACCAGGTTCAAAGCCCTACTCATCCACACACAGTATATGCTGAGAAGTATATACCGGGCCGCCTGGCAGCGGCGCTCTGCTCCGCGGCATCGGGCCGCTCGGCAGCGGCGCTCTGCTCCGCGGCATCGGGCCGCTCGGCAGCGGCGCTCTGCTCCGCGGCATCGGGTCGCTCTGCGGCACCGCGCCGCTCGGCAGCAACGCCCCGCTCCGCAGCAGCGGGTCGCTCGGCAGCGCCAGTCGCTCCCCCCGAGCCAGGCGGAGCCGGCTCACCTCTTCTAGGACAAGCCTTAGCGGTGTGTCCCTCTTCACCGCAACCAAAACATTTCATGGCCGCCGAGGTAGCAAATATAACATAATCAGAGTCATCAACCTTTACATGGAAACGGAGACTGAGCTCTTCATCCGGATTTTTTAAGATGTAAAGTTGTCTCCTGTGAGACACCACGTGTTTCAATAACGGGGACTTGCAGCCAGAAAGGATCTTTTTAATCGGAGAGACAACTTTCCTGTGTCGGGAGAGCTCTCCGCTGAGGAATCCATCAGTGATGAATGGAGGGACATTTGATAGAATGATCTTAGTTGCGGGCTGCGTCAGCGGCAGCACCGACACAAACAAACCATTGATGGTAACACCTGTCTCTATAACCCGGTTCGCCTTTTCCACCTGTTATGCGCAGTTTCGAGCGGTCATCTATTGTGGCTGGAGTTCAGGTTCTGGATTGTCTGTAGCAAAGCAGCGAGCTCGGGAATCAATGTGACACAAGGCAGTATCACCAGGAATGATTCAAAGTTTATTTACATACACAGAGCATATATACAGTTTGCATGGGAGAAAGGAAGCATTTACATTAGTACTTATCAGGTCTTTCTTGTCTTTCTGCGTTCCTTATT
>PIJE02003948.1:0-12464 GCA_002895965.2 Coryphaenoides rupestris
GAGGGTGACCACACACACACACACAACACACACACACACACACACACACACACACACACACACACACACACACACACACACACCACACACACACACACACACCCACACACACACACACACACACACACACACACACACACACGCTCACACTCGTTCCCCTCCGCTGGCGTGCTGGCGTGCTGGAGGCCGCTGGGGTCACTGGGAGGAACATGCAGTACATTTACACAACCTCCAATCTCCCAGCCTCCACATTAAGGCATTACCACTGATTAGCCATGGGGTCATGGAAACCTGCAGGCTGTTGTCTAATTCTCCAAAATGGAGGGCCCTCTTAAAGTCTTGATCGAATTAAGGGGAACGCTGTCTGGCTTTTTCTTTGCCCGATCTTTCGAAACTGTGAACTGCAGTTTTAAAGACATTAAAAGGGCAAGATCTGCACATTTACATATACTTCGACATAGGCAATGACAATATCATGCCAGATAAAAACAGCATCTCGGCTCAGAAATCCGTAGTGATGGGCAGCCCGGCACACATGGATTATGACAGAAAATGGAAATGACAATCGGGGTAACCACAAATAGACTTTTGGAGATAATCAATGAAGAGAAGGTATAATGGGCAGCTTTCAGCTCAGTTAGCCGAAATGAAGTCATGGACACATCATCACCAGTCAGCCCTCTGAGTTCACTGTTGTCACAAATGGCCACGATTCCTCATCTGGACAACACAGCCAACACAGTCATGTCCCATGCAATTAGATTCTGGTCCAGGTGCTGGCTGCAGGTGAGTCCGGTCGTTGCTCCTCGAACGCAAAAATCGATTTTCACTCTGCAATCACTCCTATTTTAGTCCAACGTCCGTCCGTCCGTCCGTCCCCCCTACGCCCCCCCCCCCCCCCTCGACCGGACACAACACAAACGAGACTTAACCAACAAGCAACTCCTTTAATAATTAACCAGCAGGACAGGACCTCTCTCTCTAACTCTCTCTCTCTCTGGGTCATAATTCCTGGTAAGGGGGCCGGAGGGAGAGCAGGCCTCGGTCAAGCTGGTCACAAGACACACACATAGCAGCGCTCACTGAGCCATTACGTTTGTCTCCCCCGCCGCCGGGATCTGAAGAGGAGCCCTGTTCCTCTTCTCCCTCCTTCTTTTGTCCATTTCTTTCTTCTCTCTCTCTCTCTCTCTCTCTCTCTCTCTCTCTCTCTCTCTTTCTCTCCTCACCCCCCACCTCCCCCCCTTTCCTGTTCTATCAATTTCTTCTTCTCCTCTCTCCCTCCCCCCTCTCCTCTCTCTCTCTTTTTCCCCCCTCCATCCCCCTCTCCTTTCTTTCTGTCTTCTCTCTCTCTCTCGCTTCTCTCTCTCTCTCTCTCTCTCTCTCTCTCTCTCTCGTTCGTCCCAATTCTATTCTCTTTCTCTCATTCTCTCTCCCCCACTTGGTTTCCTGATTACTCATTCTCATTTAAAGTCGTTCTCCTCTCCTCTCTCTTTGTGGTCTCCTCTCCTCTCCACTGAACTTTACCTCAAGCACCTCCTCCTCCTCCTTCCCTCCCTTCCTTCCTCCTCCAGATGCCCAGGGTTTCATTCACAGGCAGTGAGGGATGGAGAGGGGTGGGAGGGAGGGAGGGAGGGAGGGAGGGGGGGGAGGGGGGACGGGGGGGGGGGAGTCACTGTGGCATTGCACAGCAAACATCTCTAATTGGCTAATCTAATCTGATCTCTGTGCGGTCTACAGCCCTGTGTTTACTTTCCTGCCTCGTGTCTGGCTGCAGAGCGCTGTGCAGGCTTCAGCTCGCCGAGTGCAGCCGGGTCCACGGTCCCGTCACCCACCCCCCACCCACCACCCTCCACCCCTGGCACCGGGGCCCTGGCTCCTGGACACCTGGGCTCCCTGGTTTCCCATGCAGTCCCCTGCTATGCTGATGCACCACCAGTCCAACACTACAGGGAGGGTCTGTTGTTGTTTTCAGTTCCGAAGCTTTCACCCTCGCTCACGATTTTTTTTACGAACGGCAGGAAGCACACAGAGGAGGGTATAGACGAGTGTGTTCGACTGGGGTAATAACAGGGTTCTAAACCCCGCCATGCAACTTCTATACTACTGCAGTGCCCTGGAGCAAGTGTGTGTGTGTGTGTTTGTGTGTGTGCGTAGAACAAGAGAATGAGCAGAATTGGCCCACTCCCCAAAACACATGTATGTAGTATTTGTGTTGTTATTAGTATTTGTGGTGTTATTTGTCAGTTATTTGTCTCCTGATGGTGTTTGTGTGTTGTGGTCGGCGGTGTGTTTGCTGTCAGGATTCCCCTCTTCATCCACAATGAAGATTGAAGATTGAAGAATTGTAATAATATAAATAATAATAATTGAAGTTTTCATTAAAAGGGTCTGCGAGGTGTGAGGGGTGAGGGGGGGGGTCTCTCACCTCGGGCAGCGCTGGACGTGGTGACGGACTCCAGGAGGAACAGACAGACCCACAGGAGGTTCATCATGGTTGGACGACGACCACCACCAGGACAGGCAGCTCTCCTCTCACACTCGCACCCTGAAACAGGACGACATCCAAAATAAACGTCCAGTTAGACAGATAATTAATCATTAATAATAAGATCATTCATTAACAGTTGTTTTCAAGTGTATTTCTGTATCCCGGATCAGTGATTTTCTTCTTTGTCTGTCCTAAAAATGATCTGCCTATGTTCTCTGTATGCTGCCAACAACCTTTTGAGAAACTTAAGCCTGTTTTGTTGGCGTGTGTGTGATAAGACAGGCAAAGTCAAAGCCAAAGACTTTTAGCTGCTGGTACATTGCTGTACTTTTCCATTCTGTTTCACGTCACTCACCTGCCATTGAGTCAAATCAAGAGAATTACATAGATTTTCTCTGCCATACACACACACGCAAACACACACACACACACACACACACACACACACACACACACACACACACACACACACACACACTTCTGACACTAGTTAAAGTAATGTGTCTGCTATTTGATCAATCCCTGTATTGATTTGATTCGTACTTAATCATCAATATATTATAGGACTTCTTGAAAAATGCATTAGACTCTGGTTAGTGATTTATTTTATTAGTTATAGTCCTTTTAAATATTGTGCATGGTTCCATACATATATAGACTTATGAACATGGCTTATATATCGTCTACATTATCCGTGTTTTAGGAGGATTCAAAGAATGATGTTTTATCTTTACAATTATCTTCCAACATATGCTCTTCAATACAGCTTGGAATGGCGGTGCAAGTAAGTGTTATAGGACTGCACATTTAATTGAAATGTATTTCATGTCGATAATTGCCAAAATTGCAGATGAGGTTTTCTTTTTGTTTTTAAGTGATATGGAGTTATCTGTTTAAATTAGGATTAGACAGGCGCAACAAAATGTCTAAGTCATTTATTTTTTTGAAAGTATTTCCATGATCGAATGACTCTGTGGCACCTGTCGACCTGTCTCTCTTAAACTGTCTCTCTGTCTCTCTTAACCCTGTCTCTCTTTACCCTGTCTCTCTTTACCCTGTCTCTCTTAACCCTGTCTCTCTTTACCCTGTCTCTTTTAAACCTGTCTCTCTTTACCCTGTCTCTCTTTACCCTGTCTCTCTTAACCCTGTCTCTCTTTACCCTGTCTCTCTTAACCCTGTCTCTCTTTACCCTGTCTCTCTTAAACCTGTCTCTCTTTACCCTGTCTCTCTTTACCCTGTCTCTCTTAACCCTGTCTCTCTTTACCCTGTCTCTCTTAACCCTGTCTCTCTTAACCCTGTCTCTCTTTACCCTGTCTCTTTTAAACCTGTCTCTCTTTACCCTGTCTCTCTTAAACCTGTCTCTCTTAACCCTGTCTCTCTTTACCCTGTCTCTCTTAACCCTGTCTCTCTTTACCCTGTCTCTCTTTACCCTGTCTCTCATAACGCAGATAGTTTATTCCTTCCACACGTTCCTCTCGGTGTGGATCTCCTTTCAATGCTGCAGATGCGACATCATGAGAAGCACATCTGTCACATCTGTCAGGCTGTGGGGGGACGCATGTCACGTATTATAATGATGTGCATGATCTGACACAATATTAGAAGATCAATCATTAATTCATCATGAGACCTTGCGTGATTTACCGTGGGCACCGTGTAGCCACCCCTGCACGGTCAAAAGAACAAAACGATGTGAGTATGAATGTGCGAATAGTATCAAATCAAATCAAATCAAATCAAAACAAATAAAATAAAATCAAAACAGAGTCACCAAGACATAGGCGATACTACGATGAGATCATGATAATATATACACATAGAAGACATGTGCAGTGTTAGGCTAGAACAGACACAAACCGCATATTTGACATAGTGTGTGGATTTAAAATAATAAAATAAAACTAAATAAATAAAATAAAATCCAACTTACTTTGATATTATTCGGCAAGGACGAAACTTTATTCCTCAGTGAGTTATCCACTTGTTTTAATTCAACAGCCCAAATAATGGGTCCAGTGATCGATCACATCCGCAACTAAACCAATGAATGAATGAAAAAGTCAGCATGAGTGAGTAGAAGTGAAGCCACTGCGTGTGGAGAAGGTGTTGAGTTATACACACACAAAAAAAAGAAAAAAAAAAAAGACCAAGCGCACACACACGTGGCCTCAGTGTGAGGACGATTTCTGCAGCAAAACAAAAACAAAAACAAAAAAAAAACCCAAAAAATAAATCAACTCGTATTTCCGCCTGTTGGCCAAAAGGATGACATAATTATGATGTGTCTGAGTGGAGATAAAAGATCGAAGTGTTTCCCGTTCACTTCGTCATATTATCGCGCAATGTGTCTTTCTGTCGCCGCCGGCTTTTTTCGTGCTCGGTGTGACGGCCACGCCCCCCCAGCGAAGCAACTTTCCACCAATCAGAGCCGCGGAAAGCCTCTGGCCGTAAAAACTTTTGGCGGAATAAAACGCGCAGTGAACCCGACGCGTGTTTCATTTCATTGGGGTGGGATTTGTTCGTTCAAATGGCACAATTAGCTCAGCTTTCATCAGATTTGTTTATTTGTACGGTTTTGCAGTGCAGTTTAAGTGATCCCCCTTCCGCTGTCTCGACTGGGAGCCTTCTGTAGAATGAGATGTTTCCATAACTCTACTGTGTTACAGCATCATTAAGGTAAACCGGGCAGGTTGTAACCAGGCTCCGTTTGAAACCGTGGCTGAATAAAATAAAAGCCAAGAGAATATAATTAAAATAATTGAATAAAAGCGTTCAGGTTAGCATTAGAAGTCATACACACAGACGAAATAAATAGACAAACTAAACTACAAATCAAAATAGAGCAAAGATAGTTGTTACTTGGGTGAGCCTTGTTTTGGAAACAAACAAAAAATGTTTCAGTTGCTTTTATACAACACAGTGGGCAACATTATGATTCTAACAATGCACGTCTATAATTAAATTAAATCTAACAGTTTCGACCCTGTTTATGTAAAAATAGTATTTACTTTTATTGTATTCTGTCCGTTAAGTCGGCGACTTGCTGGGTTTTAGACCAACACTGCCACCTTGTGGTGAGTTAGTAGTACACCCACGATGCGACAGCAATCAATTCCTTGACCGAATCATGAATCGGTTGTTATTCTTTATTTGTTATTTCCATGCCTCTTCGGAACCTCCAGTGTCCTGTTCTCTTTTCAAATGCATGACACAATTGTGGATCAACACTGCCCCCTTGTGGTGGTCTGGGCAAGTGCATGTACGTGCATAAGAGTGGAGGCCCAAACCCCAACACAACTCAGGAGATGATGATATTATGATGAAATTGTCATATTGTTTAAACCGTCCTCATGGATAATGACCGAATGTTTATTTGACTTAATATATTTCAAATATGCCAGTGTTTGTTTTTCAAGAAGAATAGAATGTTGGAATAATCTAGAACTCTGTTTACGTCTTCCATCGCACCCGTTCTTTTCAGTACAGTAGATGTCAGCAGAGGTCTTTAACACACACACACACACACACACACACACACACACACACAACACACACGCACACACTCACACACACACACACACACGCACACACCACATCACACATACGCACCCACACATACACACACACACACACACATACTCTCTCTTGCTCTCGCTCTCTCTTTCTCTCCTGGCTCACCAATTGGTTAGTGTTTTATGGGTAGTGTAGTTGCTGGCTTTTCGTCTGAAGCCAGTTATATGCTGTGGAGGGTAGCGGGAAAATAGCTGACGATGGCTCACTGAAATTCATGTTCTGTGGAAAGTAGTAGTCAGGAACTGATTTAACTCTGTGTGTGTGTGTGTGTGTCTGTGTGTGTGTGTGTGTGTGTGTGTAATGTCAATATTGTCTTGTATTATATTTTGAGCCAGTGTGTACCTCATTTGGATTGTGTTCTCTTGTCAGTCTGTGTGTGTAGTGTTGTTGTTGAGTGGGAAGATGTCTCTGAAGTTGTTGGCAAAAACTCATATACACACACACACACACACACACACACACACACACACACACAGCATGAGCATCCCTGCTTCTCTCTGAGTTTCGAGTACTGGATCATCTCCTGTGGTGTAAAATATTGGTTTATATATATATATACCCGCTATACATGCTGTACATTATATTGGTGCACATACACACACACACACACACACACATACACACACACGCAACACACACACACACGACTTTCCAGAATATGAAAGTGCATATACAATAAGTGAACACAGAGACCCAAGTCTGTTCTAGTAGGGCCGCTGCAGAACCCACTCCGCACCGTGGGACCGGCCCATCGGTTCTCTACGAGTCCTGATGACACGCAAGGTCCACAAGGTCCAACAGAGAGCAACAAAAACCTGGAGCGTAGCTCATTTGGTAGCAAGCCTGTACTTTAGGACCTAGAGTACTGTATACATGCTAACTCAACTGGAGCTGACGCTAGCTATAGGTGGGAGCCTGGGAGGCTATAGCTAACACATAAACACACACACGCACGCACGCACACTCACGCACACACGCACGCACACTCGCACGCACACTCGCACACTCATATACATTCTTTTATTTAATTATTTGAATTGAATTCTAGTATTGAGAAATATCAGTATTTAATGCTAGTTGGGCATTTAAGTTCGTTCTTTACCAGAAGAGGAAAAGTTTGTATTTCAATTCACAGGTGTCCAATCAAAAGCTTTTTGTTTTGGGTTTTCTTACAGTATGACCCATCACTAGACTTGGCTGGTGGTTTCTCTATGGCAGTGATTTTCAACTGGTGGGTTGTGACCATGAATTAACCAAGGTTTCAATGTTAATTCATATTTTCTATTGCTGACTATTTCATTGAGTTTTCGCCACAATTGTTTTTTCAGATTTTTGTTAGCACAACGTTTTTAACAGCACATGAAGGGATTGTTGTTCACTCCAATATTGTTCACTCCAACACATTTAACATTTTTGTGTCGTGACTTAATGACTAATGACACATGTGGGTCCTGACCAGTTAAGAACCACCGTTCTATAGTCCTGGCATGTTTTTCCAGTTTCGTAATGGATGAAGTTGTGCTCGGGGTGTGAAACTGGACCGCATGCCTGTGTGATGCGGTTTGGATGTGCATTTGGTTCAGTTTCATTCCATCCTTATGTCAAAATGCTATCCTGTATCAAGTGAATTGCTTCCACCATCCGTTACAACGTGGCAAAATGGAGTCACTGAGTTTAGCTCTAAATACTTAAATACAGCCCTGATGCTTCGACCCAGCGCAGTATGCACACACAGTTGCTAGGGTGGACATGGCCAGTTGCGACCGTGGCATGGAGAGACGCTATATGAGACACGGCTTGTTGCTAGGGTTACGTGGCCTGGTCGCTAGGGTGACGTGACCTGATGCTAGGGTGGCATGATTGCTACTAGGTGCCCCGGCTGTATTGGTGTCGGAAGTCAGTGGCTCTGACTAGGTTTCTACAGTGGGACAGAAAGAGGGAAACTGGGCCAGAGACTATTACTGCTGTAATGTATACACCCACTGTTGTGTGTTTATTTGAGTGTGTTCATGTGTGTGTGTATGTGTGTGTGCGTGTGTGTGTGTGTGTGTGTGTGTGCACGCATATGTTCTGGCTAGTATCAACTATGTTGTCATGTTCTGTTCTTTCTTCCTATTTCCTAGTGGATGTGTACTGTAGATATGTGTACCTGTGTACAAGTGTGATGTGTGTGTGTGTGTTTGTGTGTGTGTTCATGAGGATGTCAAGCTTATGATCTGCATGATTTATTCAAGTGTTCAAATGTACAGTCATGCGTATGTGACTTTGAATGTGTATGTGTGTGTGTGTGTCGTTCATGAAGGAATTCTGTAATTTTCAAAGCTGTGGTTTGAGTTTGATTCTACATTTTGTTTTTACAAGCTGGGCACGGATAATGGAAAATGGAGAGATAGAGGAAGAGATGGAGAGAGGGAGAGAGAGGAAGAAGTCAAGCAGTTTAAGAGACTGACCTAGGAATACTTAACACTCTTTAAAGGGGAACATTGCCCATTTTCAACTGGCTTTGTATCATTTCCATGTGGGTTGTATTTGCAAGTGAACAATGTTTACCTTTCCTTCCATCTCCTCACTACTTTTGATTCCTTCCATGTCATCCGGCCTCATCTTACCCGCCATCTTATCCCAAATGCATCACTAACTGTGTCAATGATGATGATGGAGTGGGTCTAAGATTTAGCATCTGCCCTGAGCTGCGTCCCAAAGACACAGAGAGCATCAGCAACAACTGCAGCCGTTTTTCACACAATATCTGGAATGCGGTTACATAGAGACTTTCCACTGTACATGGAACAACCAATACTACAGCTGTGGGCCATTGGAAGTAGAAGTAGTAGTATGTGTACACATAAACGTGTTAAAATGTATCCAGCGATGACAAAAGTTTTAGTGACATAGGTGTGTGTTTTCTGTCATCATCATTAATTTGCATTTATTCATCAAATCTGTTTCCATTGCACGTTGTCGCATTTACCTTGTATCAATACACGAAAGTTTCCAACTCCTTTAACTGCAATAATTTGGAGGGATATTTGGAGGTTGTTTTTTTTTCTTAATTATATGCATTTCACTCAGGTTTTTTTATTTGCATAGTGAAAATGTGCATTAAAGAATTTCCTTCGGCATTAATAAAGTTCTATCTTATCTTATCTTAAAAAAGTGGATGGATCACAGATAATGGCGTTGCTGTACACCTCTAATATCCTTAATAAAGTAGTTTGTTTGTGATGAGCCTATCTTAAATAACGGTATTTCTCCATCGCTGACAACAGAGAGGTCAAGTCAAAACAGAATGGGACACAACACATCAACTGGATGTTCCCTGTTTTATGCAATCAACACAGACCGGCCTATTATGAATACAAATAAAAGTAGATTAAATAAAAGTAGATTAAATAAAAGTAGTGTGAAAATGGTTGCCCAAAGCATATTTGCAGTTAATGTAAAAAAAAAACATTTATTGTGTATTTGAACGGTTCCATTTTCGGATAATTTGGTTTTGTAGTTATAGATGCTCTGTTTCTGTGGGAATTTGTGAGATATTCTGTTTGCAAGTTTGCCATTCCTTTCGTATATGTATTCATATGTTTTGCCGATGCTATGGTTGCTCATGTGATGCATCCCAATGACTGCGACTGTATTCCACTGTTGAGATGTGTCGAGACTCCAGCGAAGTTTCAGAGTCAGCGGGGCTGTGACTCCTGTGTGGATGTTACCATGGTAACAGCATTCTCTGGTGGCATTCCAGCTGCTCACGATATTCAATTACTAGGCCATCAGTTTTGGTGTAAAAGTAAGTTTACACCGTTTCATGAAAAACACTGCATTAAGACTTTTTAATTAAATTCACTACAGGTGTGTGCCTTACGCTCTCTCTCTCTCTCTCCCACTCGCTCACTCTCTCACACACACACACACACACACACACACACACACACACACACACAAAGCAAACAGAGATGGCTGTAAATACATCAGAGGGCGGCAGCATGGGTGTGGATGAGCTGAAGAACACCTGGCCTCGCGGTGCCTCAACACCTAAAACAAGTCCATCTATGTCAGAACTATGGAACGTCTGAAACGACGTCAGTGACAGAATGGATGAGATAATGAATTGGATAATTGATAGCTTTTTCAGAAATGCCCAAGAGTGAGACTGCTGCAGGTGTTAGGAGCAGTCCTCTCGCTGTTAAGAATACAATCACACTCACGGATGACCCGTGAGTGTGTGTGTGTGTGTGTGTGTGTGTGTGTGTGCGTGTGCATGTGTGCATGTGTGCGTGCACGTTTTGCACATCGAGAAAGGCACAGAATGGTAGATGAAATTCATGAATCTTAATGCTGACCAAAAGCATGTGTAAGCAAAGTCTTTCCTTGTTGTGTCTCTCCCGGGGGAGAGTAGCTCCTCTCCCAGCCCAGCGCGCCACCATCAGGACCTGACGTCAACCGATCACCGATGCCTCGTCGCTCTCTGTCTCGCAGCAACCAGCGCTCATGACTTGATTAGCTTCATTCTATTCACTTCTTCTTTTATTTCAACCAAACTTTGCTGTGAAAAGTTGATGAGAATAAGACTCCCCCGGGTAAGCCCACAACTTACATACATACACACACACACATTGCATTTTTTACATTACATTTAGGACATTTGGCAGACGCTTTTAAGCGACTTACAAAGCGACTTACAAAGAGTACATTTGATGAAGGAGAAGCAGCAATATTTCACTGTGGTACCTGAAATATATCACTGTTCTCCTGTATATCACTGTGTTGCCCATGGCGACCAGAGGTCATGGTTCGAATGCTGGCAGGGAGAGAACCATGACCTGTGTTGTCCACGGCAACCAGAGGTCATGGTTCCCATGCTGGCAGTTTTTAATCAAAAACAAACCTGATGAAGAACACAGTTGAGCTGTGAATACATGTTGAGCTGTGTTCTTGTAACAAAGCTAATCTTGTATTTTATTTGAAAGGGTCTTAACCAATATTGTAGTTCATAGAGACTTCATTGATATTAATTGTTAATTGTTATTTCATATTTTAATAACTTATTTTGATGAAAATGGTGAACCAGGATATTGTGCAATGACGATAGTCAAGGTGAGAAATCATAGTTTGGCCGGCGATATATACAGTATATACAAACCGTCAACCGTTAGCTTTCCACTATCTACTAATTTCAACTTATATATATATGATTATTACTTGTTGGGATTCGACCGCTCGTTGTACGTGCTTCGTACTTTAACTTGCATTGAGGACTTCACCGTGTATTTTGAGCAACAAACATGGTCAGCTACGAGAGAAGCTAATGCTACATACAATTCAGTGCGCCCATTTCCGGTTAGCCTGCAGCTTCTACTATATACCTATAATACCTATACTATATACCTCTACTATGTACAGTACCTTTACAATATACCTCTACTATATACCTCTACTATATACAGTACCTCTACTATATACCTCTAATACCTATACTATATACCTCTACTATATACAGTACCTCTACTATATACCTCTAATACCTATACTATATACCTCTACAATATACCTCTACTATATACCTCTACTATATACAGTACCTCTACAATATACCTCTAATACCTATACTATATACCTCTACTATATACAGTACCTCTACAATATACCTCTACTATATACAGTACCTCTACAATATACCTCTACTATATACCTCTACTATATACAATACCTCTACAATATACCTCTACTATATACCTCTACTATATACAGTACCTCTACTATATACCTCTAATACCTATACTATATACATCTACTATATACCTCTAATACCTATACTATATACAGTACCTCTACTATATACCTCTAATACCTATACTATATAGGCCTACCTCTACTATATACCTCTGCTATATACCTATACTATATACCTCTGCTATATACCTCTGCTATATACCTATACTATATACAGTACCTCTACTATATACCTCTACTATATACAGTACCTCTACAATATACCTCTACTATATACCTCTACTATATACCTCTACTATATACCTATACTATATACCTCTGCTATATAACTTTGCTATATACCTTTGCTATATACCTCTGCTATATACCTATACTATATACCTCTGCTATATACCTCTGCTAAATACCTATACTATATACCTCTACTATATACCTCTACTATCCACCGACGACGCCATTGCCATGGCACTTCACACCGCCCTCTCTCACCTGGAGGGGAAGAACTGTTGTGTGAGAATGCTGTTTGTGGACTTCAACTCAGCGTTCAACATGATAGTTCCTGCCAAGCTCGACACCAAGCTCAGGAGTCTAGGCCTGCACCCGACCATGTGCAGCTGGATACTGGACTTCCTGTCGGGCCGCCGCCAGGTGGTGAGGATGGGCCACCACC
>PIJE02003950.1:0-7500 GCA_002895965.2 Coryphaenoides rupestris
GAGAGAGGAGAGACGAGAGAAGGGAAACAGAGAGAGAGGAGAGAGAGAGAGCAAGGAATTAAAGAGAGAGGGAGACAGCAGAAACACACAACACACACCAACATAGGGGTGAATGTTTGATGGTAAGCAGCATGAGAAAATTCATATATGAGAAAAAGAAACATATTTTTTTTTTTTTTACCCATCCAAATGGTAAATTTCCATGGTGACTTTAACCTTTCACCATGCTAAACATTATGGGTTGTGTGTGTGTGTGTGTGTGCGGTGCGTGGTGGCGCCGTGTGCGTGTGCGCTGCGTGTCTGTGGTGTTGTGTGTGTGTGTGCGTGTCGTCGCGTGTGTGTGTGTGTGTGGGACCGTTTACGCAGTGCTGCTGGGCTTCCTTTGTCATCTTGTACCTTGTCGTTGTGTACGTTTTGGTACCCTTTTTTGAACTTCCCTTCTATTGGTTAACTCTTTGTCGCCGCCGTGTTTCTTTGTTGTTTAGTATTTTGCCCCCGCGGAGGACGTTATTCAACACACCACCACACAGGTTTTTACCAGTATACCGCCGCGGCTCCCATTGTTTCTACGCAGCATTAAATTTATTAATTTGCTTTCACTTTACATCGCGCAAGTTTCTTCATCATGTGTTAATATTAAATATATCTTGACGGTATTTACAATGTGAGAAGGAATCTTAATTGAATGTGTGTCCCTATTAGTGGACTAAAACTGTTGTGTTGCGTTGGCTGTTACATTTTGAATTTAACATACACCCACTTAGTAATAGAGCGGCACTTTAAAATTAGCTTTCCCCGGATCTTCTTTGGAGATCAGAGTGGTTTTTTTTTTTGCACCCCTCCTGCTGGAGTTTTTAGTATTATTTTTTCCGACGGTGTCTTGCGTGTCTTTGTTGTGTTCTGTCTCGTTTAGCTTATTTTTGTATTTTATAGTCTGTTTTGCGTTAGTTTACTCCCTTGTTCTGTCATTTTGTCTCAGCTGTTTCCGCTTATATCTGCCCCGGTCTTGTGTTCTCGGTTGGGTCGTCGTCGTTGGTCGTGCCTCTCCGTGTTCACGGTAACCTGTTTCGTGTTCTTGTCTCCAGCCACGGTTCACTTTTTGCCGTGCCGAGTCACCTCTCCGTTTCTTCGGGGTTTATTACTAAATCATTTGGGTCCTCTTACCTTTTACGTCCGGCTACGTGGCAGCTCCACAACGGCCTACTTCGGATCCCTGACTTACACACTTACTTGTAGGCCATCGTGGCGCTGAAATGCTGCTTGATGTAGGCCTCCAGCACCGTGTTGAAGTGCTGGAACTTCCTGTCGGCGATCAGGCCGATGATGTAGATCTGAGGGATGGAGAGATTAATACAGGGAGTGAGACATGAAGCGAGAGAGAGAGAGAGAGAGAGAGAGGAGAGAGAGAGAGAGGAGAGAGAGAGAGAGAGTCAGAGAGAGAGACATAAGCCCCTTTCACACATGATGCGCTGGGTGACCCTGGAATTAACTGGACATGACCCCGAGCTGCGAGTCAGACATTAAAACGCGTTACTGGCCTGCCAGCCAGCTACTCCCTATACTACTGTACACGACGTCGACTCCGGTGTGGTAGGTGACGCTAAACGCGACGAAAGAAGAAGACGAATAAAGAATTCACCGCAAGCGTCGACGGCTGAAACATGTCTCCTAACTGGAGAAGAAGAAGACAAGATTCGGGAACTTCTTATTCTGTGGGTGGGTAAGGAAGGGCCAACAGTAAGGCTTGTCAAGGAAGCAAGCAAAACACTGTGATTTCCCATCGCGCACTTCTTCTTGTGTCATGTCTCCTGCCTCCTGCCTCACGCTCTGCCCGGGCGCCGCCACCTCGCCGACAGCAAACTGAGGAGTATTTCCAGCATTCGTGGGAGGACCGCGTCTCGGGACAATGTCCGGACCGGAGTCTCTGGACATTGTCTGGAGTTGACGTGAGAAAACTGCTTTAGAGATGCCCAAAAGAGAGAGAGAGCGAGCCAGAGAGAGAGAGACACACAAACACACACACACACACACACACAGAGAGAGAGCGAGCGAGCAAGAGAGAGGAAGAGAGAGACAGCACAAGAGAAGGGACACACACCACACAGGAGAGAGGATGGCGAGCAGAAGAGAGAGAGAGAGAGGCAGCAAGAGAGAGAGGAACAGAGAGAGAGAGAGAGAGAGAGAAAGAAGCAGGGATGGAAATAGAATGAAGAGACAAAGGGAAAGACAGAGAGAGTGACATAAAGAGACGGATATAGAGAGAGGAAGAAAGAGACAGAGAGAGCGACACACACACACACACACACACACACACACACACACACACGCTTACACACACACACACACACACACACAACCACACACACACTTACACCCGAAGTAGCATGAGACAACTGCATCGTCGTATTGAGTCAGACGGAAGGATAGACGGATAGACGTGTTTACTTGTGTTAAGATGGAGGGATGATGAACGCCGAGAGAGAGAGAGAGATGGCAGACAGGCACCACGCAGAGACAATCTGACAAGGACACACGCGCAGAGACGTACGCACACACGCACGCACGCACGCACACACACACACACAAATCACGTAAACTCACCAGGGCGTCGAAGACGAGGATGTCATAGTCGTCAGTCTGCGAGTGCTCCATCATGATGTTGAACAAGGCATCGAGCGTATCCTGCAGGAACTGTACACACACAGATAGACACACACGCACGCACACACACACACACACACACACACACACACACACACACACATACATACAGACACACACACACACACAAACTCACATTCACACACCACACACACACATATAATATATATATAGACGCACACACACACCACACCATAACACACACACACACACACATAGACGCACACACACACACACACATATACACACAGTTGGAGTTGGAGAACTATGTAAATACATTTAAATGAACCCCCTCCAGGAATAACACTTCAACTTGTGTAATGAATGCGAGTGTGTGTGTGTGTGTGTGTGTGTGTGCGCCTGTGTGTGCGCCTGTGTGTGTGTGGTCGTGTGTGTGGTGTGTGGGATGTGTGTGTGTGTGGTGTGTGTGTGTGTGTGTGTAGTGTGTGTGTGTGTGTCATGGTGCTTGGTGCGCCTGTGTGTGTGTGAGGTGTGTGTGCGTGCACTTTGTGCCCTGTGTGATGCCTGTGCTGCGTGCGTGCGGGCGTGCGTGGTGCGTGTGTTATGTGTGTGTGTGTGTGTGTGTGTGTGGACTGACCTGAGCCACCTCCTCTCCATCGATTAAGTTTCAGCTTCTCCAGGTGTCCCTGAGAAGTTCTGGTCGGGTTCTCCACTTGAGCAGCCCCAGTAGGCCCATGAACACATCCCAGGCGGCACAGGACCGGAGGGATAGAAGGAGAATGCAGAGATAAAACTATTTATCTGTCTTTCTAACCCATTTATAGGTTTTTTTAATAGACAATCAAGCAACAGTGATGTGATTTGCCCGTTTGTCTATATTATGCAATAAAGTAAAGTTTTGGCTGTACTGTAGAAGAATAGAATCCTTCATTCTGACACATGCTTTATAGTCATTCAGCAGATGGTTTATAAACTCTTCCAGCACGGAAAGTGATGGCTGTGTTTGGAGCAAAGTGTAGATTATATATGAATACACCGTTTCTTCTGAATGAACAACAGAACATGAACAACAAAAATAATGTCAAGATAAAGAGACATGTTGTACCACCAGGTGTGAGCGTGATTCGCCATTTCAAGCGGTTTCAAAACCTGTCATCTCCGGTTTTTGACCTCACGTATAGAAGTATGCTGGATAGATCAGCCTACCAGCCTAGCCAGTGGACTGTAGCAACTGGTAGGCTGATCTATCCACCATACATGTGGGTGGACACTCGCAATTGTGATGTCAAAAACTTTTTTTGATGGGAATGATGGGAAACTGGGGTCCAGGTTTAAATGTCTCCAAAGTTGTCCTTCACTGTGCTGCCCAGCCCACTCCGTCTCTGACTCTGACTCTGTCTCTGACTCTGTCTCTGACTCTGTCTCTGACTCCGTCTCTGTCTCCCTCTCTGACTCTGTGTCTCTCCTCTCGCTGTCCGACACACCGCGTCCTTCACTGAGCCACGCCAGACGACTCCCTGGCCACCCCCAGAGCCACAGCTCAAGGGCCATGAAATGAATGTGTTTCTCTGTGTGTGTGTGTGTGTGTGTGTGTGGTGTGTCGCAGTGCATGTGTGAGAGAGAGAGAGAGAGAGAGAGAGAGAGAGAGAGAGAGAGAGAGAGAGAGAGTGTGTGTGAGAGGGGGGGTGTTTGTGTGCGTGTGTTTGTGTGTGTGTACTTCCGTGTTTGTGTGTGTGTGTGCGTACTTCAGTGTGTGTGTGTGTGTGTGTGTATTTCAGTGTGTCTGTGTGTGTGTGTGTGTGTGTGTGTGTGTGTGTGTATTTCAATGTGTGTGTGCGTGTGTGTGTGTTTCAGTGTGTGTGTGTATTAACTGCATAGGTGATTAATGCTACAGGATGTTATTCATTATAGTGATGGACGGGCTTCCCGGGTAACAGACGTCACACAGCACCTGACTCCGAGAGGCACCTCATAACGCCTGCGCACGTGTCTGTGTGTGTGTGTGTGTGTGTGCGCGTGTGTGTGCGTGTGGAATGCGTGGCGACCCGTGAGCGCCGCGCGCGGATCGTAGGACGAAAATGATGACATTCCCGATTAATTTACAACTCCCCGCGATGCAATTACGCCCCCCCTGCTAACTGCAGGGCTGGTTCTTCATCACTGATCCTCCCCCCTCGCGCTACATCTATATTTAACCTCCCACCCACGACGACAGTATCGGGGCGGAGCGCTTACAGACTGCCAAGGGACTGAGAAACACCCACCACCCTGTCACAGTGTAGTGGACTTCAGGGCAAAGTAAATGGATTGCATTTATATCGCTTTTATCCAAAGTGCTTTACAGTATCGCCTCACATTCATCCATTCATACACCGACGGCGGTGGCAACCATGCAAGGTAACAACCAACACGTCAGGAGCAGGTAGGGTTAGGTGGTGTCTTGCTCAGGGGACACCTCCACACTTAGCTAGGAGGAGCAGGTAGGGTTAGGTGGTGTCTCGCTCAGGGACACCTCCACACTTAGCTAGGAGGAGCAGGTAGGGTTAGGTGGTGTCTTGCTCAGGGACACCTCCACACTTAGCTAGGAGGAGCAGGTAGGGTTAAGGTGGTGTCTTGCTCAGGGACACCTCCACACTTAGCTAGGAGGAGCAGGTAGGGTTAGGTGGTGTCTTGCTCAGGGACACCTCCACACTTAGCTAGGAGGAGCAGGTAGGGTTAGGTGGTGTCTTGCTCAGGGACACCTCCACACTTAGCTAGGAGGAGCAGGTAGGGTTAGGTGGTGTCTTGCTCAGGGACACCTCCACACTTAGCTAGGAGGAGCAGGTAGGGTTAGGTGGTGTCTTGCTCAGGGACACCTCCACACTTAGCTAGGAGGAGGGGGAGGAGCCCGGGGAATCGAACCGGCAACCTTCCTGTTGCCAGACAACCGCTCTCTATACCTCCTGAGCTACTGCCCAGTACTCCCCAGAGTTGCAATGGAGTGTGGGAATGGAGCCCTTTGAGCAAGGTGTGTGTAGCTTCCCCCGTGGCTGTCCCACGCCGCCCAGCCCATTGATTTACAACGGTATTAATACGGCTTAGGTAGTTTGGGCCGGGGCGATTCTGTATTGATTTTCCTTTAGCTAACTAAGCAGTCTTAAATGCATTATTTACTTGTGGGTGTATACTCTGGGTGTATTCCCATGCTTGTGTGTGTGCCTCAAGCAACTGTCAAGGAAACGAGACCCGACAAAGTAACAAATACCGACCAACACACACACACACACCCAACACACACACCCAAACACACACACACACACACACGGGCCGTACCGTTCTGGGTGAGCTTGGTGGAGCACACGAGGGTGGAGATGGTGAAGCTGTCCCTGGAGCTGACGGACAGGCCTCCGCCGCCGCCGGCCACGTTGCTGGAGCTGCGGCCCAGCGTGGACGAGCCCTTGTGGAGGTCGCCGTGCTGGTGGCGGATGGAGGGCAGCGACAGGTAGCAGGCCACGTCCTCCATGCGCTTACTGTCGCCCTGCCCAAGAGGAAGAAGAGGAAGAAGAAGAAGAAGAAGAAGAAGAAGAAGAGGTCACATTGGAGGAGGAGAAGGGGGGGGGGGTTGAGGCCGTGGTGTCGCCTCGCAGAGCCAAAGTGTTGCTTGGCAACCGGCGCCATGGTGCAACGGTCACATGGTGCAAATGCATGGAAGAGGCTGAGACGGTCGGTGCATACATTCTTACAAGCGTGGCCGGGAAAGCAGGGAATCGAACCCCTAACCACCCCCCCGCGGCAATGTTAATGCCACGCTCAACAGTACAGTTACAGTACCGGTACCAGCCAGACAGGTGCGCTAATAGCCCCGCCTACTCGGTCCTCACCTCGTCAACCAAGCGGTCCCAGTCTATTTGTTAAGAGCCTAATCCATTTGTTTGCCGTATTAAATCACCCGCTGGCTTTTCCTGGAAACCCGGGGAAATACAAACAGTTTGCATAATTTAACGGCAGCTTGATTATCTTTGAATAAAGCGGTGTAGACGGAGGCTGAGGGTGGGGGAGGAGGAGGACGAGGAGGAGGATGACGAGGACGAGGAGGGGGGGACGAAGAACAACCCATTAGCGAGAGGAGCTTCTTTCGCGTTGCCAAGAAATACCTGATGTAGGAGCCAAGACGGAGGGAGGCGGTCGGGACATGAAAGGGGAAAAATATTATGAAAGTGAAATAGCATGAAAGTGGAATCTTAGTTTTGAAGGGCAGAAGAAAAGCGAAGGGACACAAAAGAAAAGAAAAGAAGCCGGAGTGTAAATAAGTTCCTCCTACCGACCCCAACGACCGTTTGGGTCTTAATCAATCGATGCCGTTTGTGTGACCTCATGACCTTAAGGACTCTGTGTCTCCCTCCCTCCTCTCTCTCTCTCTCTCTCTCTCTCTCTCTCTCTCTCTCTCTCTCTCTCTCTCTCTCTCTCTCTCTTCTCTCTCTCTCTCTCTCTCTCTCTCTCTCTCTCTCTCTCTCTCTCTCTCTCTCTCTCTCGCTCTCTCTCTCTATTAACTTGGTGCCGAGAGTGTCAGTCCTCTCGGTCTCAATCAGACTTGACCCCTTGACCCCTTATTCTCCTGATGAATATTTAATGGAACGGAAGCGGCGAGAAATAATAGAGACAGAGCGAGAGAGACGGGGAGAGGGACGCCATCGGGTGGAGGGTCGGTCTGGAGGGATGGGGGGCTTGGAGGGGGGGGCGGGGAGACGAGAGATAAGGAAGAGAGGGGGAGGAGCCAGGGTGAGGCGGCAGGGGGGGGGGCTGGGGGGGGTGTGCGGGGGTAACCATCAACTTCTGAGTAATTAATCTTCATTGCGTTTGGCGTTTAATCAATAGCAGAATCCACTCTTGGCCTCGGCT
>PIJE02003950.1:10000-31351 GCA_002895965.2 Coryphaenoides rupestris
TTTGCTGTTGATAATTAGGTTAACTGCCGACCGACAGTCCAGCGGCGCTCTGAGCCAAGCGATACGTCTTCATCTGTGCCAAGAGCATTTGCAACGAAATTAAACATTAGCAACTTTTCCCGTGTTTACGCCGAACTAATCGCCGCAATTATGGACGCGCCGACGGCCCCCCGCTGTGCCGTTAAGTGTGATTTAGAAGCAGGATGGCCGAACGTTCGGATTTGGGAGATTTTCACCGATATTCTCAGTGGACGCGAGCCACGGGAGAGACTGAGGCTCCTGCGGTACATGGGCCGACAAAGAGAGGAAACGAGGGTATTGATCCGCCATCCACGGGCGCCACGCGGCGAGATTGAAGTGCAATCGGCGCCGGGAGACCTGCCGAAGCACCGCGTCCCCGAGGAAGAGGGAGAGGGAGAGGAAGAGGGAGAGAGAGACAGAAGACGAGAGGACACGGACGCACAAGGACATAATCTCTCTCTCTCTCTCTGTCAGCCACGGGACAGATGGAGACAGAGACAGAGCCAGTGTGTGTGCGTGTGTGTGTGTGTGTGTGTGCGTGTGTGTGTGTGTGTGTGTGTGCGTGCGTGTGTGTGTGTGTGGTGATGGCTGGGTGGGGGGGATGTTACCTTGACCCCCGCTGTCTCCCCTCGATGCCGTCACTTTGTTCAACAACGTGTGCAAGAAGTCGTTCTCGGCCAACACCCTGCAGCCAAACACATACCAGCACACCCATACAGTCAGAACTAATCGTCATATGTACACATTTCATGTATTTCTTTAGCATACGCTGCTCAACGACGCCTAATATGTTTGCAAATATCTCACAGGATGCATCTGCATGTCATTTGAGGGCTGATCTATTTTTTTTAATAGATGTGAATGATTGATGATTGATTTTCGTGGACAGAATAAATTTGGCGCCATTCTATTGAGCAGAGCAGTGAAAACGCACAACCGGTAATACAAATAAATGTACCAATAAATTAACCACTGTACATGTATTATGCTGGTGTTGTTATTGAGTACCATTGCCAACTTATTTTTGTACTAAGTATATCTTACCTGCAGTATATTGTTAATCTATTATGCTTACACACTGTGGGTTTATTGTTCTATTGTTTTCATTTTTATGTTGTTGGTATTTTTGAGCAACCACCGGCACAATAATTTCTTCTTATTTTATCTCATCAGTGCAAACAGAGAGAGAATCCTGTTCACCAGCGCGAGTGGTTTGCTGTGACAGCCGCTGTTGACACAGTTTGCATTCGAACTTTTTTCTCGGGATCGTCGTCATTCCGGCTTCAAAGTGAATGAATTCAAAACGACGACGACGACGTTCTGTGTAACCTCGCGGACTAATGCGCCTCGAACGCGTCGCTCCGCTCGGACAAGGAAATGATCGGCCGGCGCCGCCGCTGTGACACAAAACGGTCACCAAACAAACAAGGAGGACATTTAAGCGAGAGACATAACAGAGTCGATTGCACCCAGAAGGGTGAGTCAAGCCTCTCCACCCCCACCAAGTAATATCGTCTGACTTTTAGAAGGCAAACTCTGCTGTGATATCGGCTCGGTCGCCGCCCCGTCCTCCCAAAGGGAACCGTTTGACTATTAAAGACGACTTCGACTTAAAGGTGCAGTGGGATGTAGCATTCAGGGCGATCGATTGGCAGAAATGTTATGTAATATTCATAACTATCTTGAGTACTATCCATGAGTGCATAATCATACAATTTAGTTTAGTTTCCCAAATGCCATTTCATTTGTCTCCCAAATCTGCATTATACACGATATATTGTCCTAAGTTATCTTACATGAAGTCTGTGTATTTGTGCATAGTTTTAACTCACAACTCGTATATTCGTAATTTGACCAAGAATGATGTAGTACACAAAATGCGTGCAGGTTGGTAAAGTATACAGTCATGAGAATACCGAGACAGAGAGAGACAGAGACAGACAGAGACAGACAGAGACAGACAGAGAGAGACAGAGAGAGACAGAGACAGACAGAAAGAAGGAGGAAGAGACAGAGACTGAGAGACAATGACAGAGACAGACAGAGAAGGAGAGAGAGACAGAGACAGACAGAGAGGGAGAGAGACAGACAGAGAGGGAGAAAGCGAGACAGAGACTGAGAGACAATGGCAGAGACAATGAGAGAGACAGACAGTAAGAGGGAGAGACAGCGAGACAGAGACAAACAGAAAGACAGAGAAAGAGACAGACAGAGAGGGAGCGAGACAGAGAGACAGAGAAAGCGACAGACAGACAGAGAGGGAGAGAGAGAGACAGAGAGACAGAGAAAGAGACAGACAGAGAGGGAGAGAGAGACAGAGAGACAGAGAAAGAGACAGACAGAGAGGGAGAGAGAGAGACAGAGAGACAGAGAAAGAGACAGACAGACAGAGAGGGAGAGCGAGAGACAGAGAGGCACAGACAGAGAGAGAGAGAGAGAGAGAGAGAGAGAGAGAGAGAGAGACACACAGAGAGATGGTGAGCACACACTCAGAGGTAAACATGTGCGTCAAGAAGCGCAGGTGGATCCTCTGCATGTCTTCCAGCGGGACGGACACCTGGGGGGGACAGCCGCAGTCACAACAACGCACACATGATAAGCTCTTACATTTAGAGATATTCCGCAAGAGACTCAAGACCCACCTCAAGAGTTCACCTGAGTTCACCTGGACTCTGCATAACCCCACCTCCCCTCTCCTAACCCTAGCGCTAACTTACGTGTTTGTACGTCTTGGCATTATTAATAATAGTACTTAGCATTGTTTAGCATATTGTATGGTCTTAGATGTTGGTAATGCACTCAGAACGGCACGTCTGCTCTTATCCCAGCAGGCAACCTAGCAATTAAGAAACTCGTTCTATTAACCTGACAACTATGAATGCTTGAAACCTTCTCTATTCTTATCTTTATGTACCACAGTGATATATTGCTGTCTCCTTCAACAAATGTACTCTTTGTAAATCCCTGAATGTAAATGCAATGTAAATATATGACTGAATATATTTTTTTAGTTCTGCGCTCCCAGTTGTACCCCAACTGAGCGACTTTCCAAATATAATGTGTTCCATCAAAGCAGGCCACTAAAGACTTACAGCTAAATCTAGCGGCGGCGCTAGCGGCGGCCCCTCGGCGAACACGAGGCGATATTAACAACACGTCTTTTTGTGATGCAACCATGAAGGCTATTAAAGTGTTGAACACGACACATCTAAACAGCTGCAGCTCTCCAGACGACAGTAGGGGAGAGAGACAGAGAGAGAGAGAGAGAGACAGAGAGAGAGAGAGAGAGAGAGAGAGAGAGAGAGAGAGAGAGAGAGAGAGAGAGAGAGAGAGAGAGAGAGAGAGAGAAGAGGCCCAGCTGTCAGCTCCGACACACACACACACATGCATGCAGGAACATATGTGCGCACACACACACACAAAATCAAGCTCCCAGGTTACATGCTCACACACAGACACACACACAATGAAGATAATAGGAAACAAGCTCACACCAACAGGCAAACACACACACACACACACACACACACACACACACACACACACACACACACACACACACACACACACACACATACCTTGAAGGTCTCCATCCAGCGTGGCTGTTTGATCTGGTAGTAGATGACTGATCTGTACTCGTTGACCGCCTTGTCCCCCGCGCCCAGACAGATGGAGTTCTGCTCAGAGCACACACACACACAAGGAGAACATCAGTACAGCTGTGCAAATGTGTGTGTGTGTGTGTGTGTGTGTGTGTGTGTTCCAGACTGCAGGAACAACACTGTGGTCATGAAATGGACCATAAGGACCGTGTCCATTCCATTTCATCAACCCATAGACACCCACACACACCTACAAACCTACACACGCACAGACACAGACACACACACACACACACACACACACATACACACACACAAGCATGCACGCATGCATGCATACACGCATGCACATATGCACGCACACACACACGCACACAAACAAACACAAACACACACACACAGACAGACAGACAGACACAAACACAACAGACACTCACGCCTCACACATTATACCAGACACACAGCCCCCCACACACACCAACACCAACACACACTAACACACACACACACATCACACACACACACACACACCACACACACACACACCACACAACACACACACACACACACTACACACACAAACACACGACGGCACGCACCACTCCACCCACCGGCACGACCTTGCCCTGCTGGTCACAGACCAGCATGACCACCTCCACGTTCTTCTGCGTGGTCTTGTTGTACTTGTCGAAGTCGCCGCCCTGCAGCGTCAGGTAGATGTCGTTGCGGATGTCGCCCGGCATGATGATCTCGGGGAAGCCCAGCTTGCGCGCCACCGCGGTACTCCGGTCCACCAGGTGGGGGTGCTCCTTGCGGATGTTGACGATGTCGCCCACGAGCGTCTTCATGGTCACCCACAGTCCTGGCGAATAAGAGAGAGAAGAAGAACGCGTCGCACGGCGTTCGATTGTGTTGTTCATTCTGTGCTCTGTCTTATTCTATTAAATATTTACTTTATGGCTTATTTCCTTCTCTATTCTCTCATTGTTATGTGATTGCTTTCTCTGGCGCTGCCTCGGTGAGGTCCAACCCTCGCTTCATTACACACGCTGTGTCATGTGTAATGAATAAAGTTGAGTCGAATTGAAATACTTGGAATGGAACAATAGGCTGTGTTTATTGAACACACTGTGAATTAATCACAATAAACTCAGAAATAAGTGCGGCTTCGACGCCTCCTCGGATGAAAAGCCCGACGAGACAAAGTCGTATTAATGTGCCGCTGTTGAATTAAAATATATGAACGGAACGTACGGGAAAAAGATCGTCTTCCTCGATTTACTTCCTTTCATCCGTCACAATTGTTTAGAAATACGATTAAAATAAACGTCGGCACATTTCTCTGTCATCTGTCATCTTAATTGTCCAAAAAAAAGCAACTGTTTGCTGTTGATAATTAGGTTAACTGCCGACCGACAGTCCAGCGGCGCTCTGAGCCAAGCGATACGTCTTCATCTGTGCCAAGAGCATTTGCAACGAAATTAAACATTAGCAACTTTTCCCGTGTTTACGCCGAACTAATCGCCGCAATTATGGACGCGCCGACGGCCCCCCGCTGTGCCGTTAAGTGTGATTTAGAAGCAGGATGGCCGAACGTTCGGATTTGGGAGATTTTCACCGATATTCTCAGTTGGACGCGAGCCACGGGAGGAGACTGAGGCTCCTGCAGTACATGGGCCGACTAAAGAGAGGAAACGAGGGTATTGATCCGCCATCCACGGAGCCCACGCGGCGAGATTGAAGTGCATCGGCGCCAGGAGACCTGCCGAAGCACCGCGTCCCCGAGGAAGAGGGAGAGGGAGAGGAAGAGGGAGAGAGAGACAGAAGACGAGAGGACACGGACGCACAAGGACATAATCTCTCTCTCTCTCTCTGTCAGCCACGGGACAGATGGAGACAGAGACAGAGCCAGTGGTGGTGCGTGGTGTGTGTGTGTGTGTGCGTGTGTGTGTGTGTGGCATGTGGTGTGTTGGTGATGGCTGGAGTGGGGGCGCGATGTTACCTGACCCCCGCTGTCTCCCCTCGATGCCGTTCACTTTGTTCAACAACGTGTGCAAGAAGTCGTTCTCGGCCAACACCCTGCAGCCAACACATAGCAGCACACCCATATCGTCAGAACTAACGTCATATGACTACAGATTCATGTATTTATTTAGCATATGTGTTGCTCAACGACGCCTAATACGTTTGCAAAATATCTCGCACGCGTCTCCACAGGATGCATCACATTTTTTAATAGATGGTGAATGATGCGTTTTCGTGGACAGAATAAATTTGGCGCCATTCTATTGAGGCAGAGCAGTGATCAATGCAACCAACCGGTAATACAAATAAATGCACCAATAAATTAACCACTGTACATGTATTATGCTGGTGTTGTTATTGAGGTACCAGTATATCTTACCTGCAGTATATTGTTAATCTATTATGCTTACACACTGTGGATTTATTTCTTATTGTTTTCATTTTTATGTTGTTGGTATTTTTTGAGCAACCACTGGCACAACAATTTCTTCTTATTTTATCTCATCAGTACAAACAGAGAGAGAATCCTGTTCACCGCGGCGAGTGGTTTGCTGTGACAGCCGCCGTTGACACAGTTTGCGTTCGAACTTCTCCTCGGGATCGTCGTCATTCCGGCTTCAAAGTAAATGAATTCAAATTGACGATGACGACGTCGTGTGTAACCTCGCGGACTAATGCCTCGAACGCGTCGCTCCGCTCGGACAAGGAAATGATCGGCCGGCGCCGCCGCTGTGACACAAAACGGTCACCAAACAAACAAGGAGGACATTTAAGCGAGAGACATAACAGAGTCGATTTGCACACAGAAGGGTGAGTCAAGCCTCTCCACCCCTGCCACCAATAATATCGTCTGACTTTTAGAAAGGCAAACTCGCTGTGATAATCGGCTCGGTCGCCCCCCGGTCCTCCCAAAGGGACCCGTTTTTACTAATTAAAGACGACTGCGACCTTAAAGGTGCAGCGGGAGTGTAGCATTCAGGCGCGATCGATTGGCAGAAATTGAATGTAATATTCATAACTATCTTTCCATGAGTGTATAATCATTATTATACACAATTAAGTTTAGTTTCAATGCCATTTGATTTGTCTCCCAAATCTGCATTATACACGATCATGATATTGTCCTAAGTTATCTTACATGAAGTCTGTGTATTTGTGCATAGTTTTAACTCGCAACTCGTATATTCGTAATTCGGCCAAGAATGATGTAGTACACAAAATGTGTGCAGGTTGGCAAAGTTCAGTACAGAGAGAAGAGACAGAGAGACGAGACAGAGAGAGAGACAGACAGAGAGAGAGAGACACAGACAGAGAGAGAGACAGAGAGAGAGAGAGAGAGAGAAGAGAGAGAGAGAGAGACAGAAGAGAGAGACAGAAGAGAGAGACAGACAGAGAGATGAGAGACAGAGAGAGAGAGAAGAGAGAGAGACAGAGAGGAGAGACAAGAGACAGACAGAGGAGAGAGAGAGACAGACAGAGAGAGAGAGAGAGAGACAGACAGAGAGAGAGAGACAGAGAGAGAGACAGAGAGAGACGAGACAGAGAAGAGAGACAGAGAAAGAGACAGACAGAGAGAGAGAGAGACAGAGAGAGAGGAGAGACAGAGAGAGAGAGAGAGAGAGAGAGAGAGAGAGAGAGAGAGAGAGAGAGAGAGAGAGAGACAGACAGACAGAGAGACAGAGACGGAGAGCGTGTGGGGAGAGAGACGGCCGTACGGATGGAAGGGTATGAAGTGCTGCTTGTCCTCGTCACACTCGGTCCTCCCCTTGATGATGTCACTGATGTCCATCACTGTCAGGGACGGGAGAAGCAGACACACAGACAGAGAATGATCCAACGGCTCGGGAGGACGAGACAAGAGACCGGCGAGGTCACCGCCACCGAGCATTAGCGGCGGCCATGTTGCCCGCCGCTCTAAACCCGGGAACGACACGGAGCTTTTGGTTTGTTGCCGAATCCTTTCATCATCACGTGCAATACTACGTCTCAATATTACCTCGCAATATCATTGGCAACTTGTTTTGTTTAATGAATATCTTATTATCTATATTTTCGTATTTTATTGTATTATTCTATTGTTTATTACTCTTGTGTATTAGTGCTTATGTTGTTGGTTTTTTGAGCAACCTCTGGCACAAGAATTTCCTTCGGGATTAATAAAGTTCTATTTTATCTTATCTTAATCCAGGAGGTGATATACTTGGATGAGAAATCAAAAGACAAAAGATTCAATGAAAGGAAAAACTTTAAAGCTTTAAACAAAAAAATCTAATAAAAGATGTGATTATGTAATCTATTCAATTGATAGATATTCTGTGTCTCAATGTGTGAAGAAATTATTTCATCTATATTGATGAAGAAAAGAATAGGATTTCCGGGCTTACTCAAAGAAAGAGAACACAACACACACACACACATACAACACACAAACACACACACACACGCACATACAACACACAAACACACATACAACACACACACACACACACACACACAAACTCACACATACAACACACAAACACACACAAACACACATACACATACAAACAGACACACATACAACACACATACAACACACAAACACACACACACAAACACACACACACATACACACACACATACAACACACACATACAACACACAATCACACACACACACATACACACACACATACAACACACAAACACACATACAAGACACAAACACACAAACACACACACACAACACACACAAACCCATACAACACACAAACACACATACAACACACAAACACACATACAACACACAAACACACACACATACAAACAGACACAAACACACACACACACACACACAACACACACGAACCCATACAACACACAAACACACACACACACACACATACACAACACACAAACAACACACAAACACACAAACAACACACAAACACACAAACACACATACAACACACAAACACACATACAACACACAACACACACGTACACAGCGATTAAGGAACACTGTTGAATATAACCGTGTAACAGTTTGTTCCTCCAGAACGGGCCGACTGGGAGGAATGTAATGTTGCACTGAACATGACACACAGGTGCTTCAGGCCCAGGAGTCTGCATTATAAAGCAGGGCGGGCACACACACACACACACAGACGCACACACACACAGACGCACACACACACGCACACACACACCAAGCAATATCAAATTCTGTGAAAATATACCAAATGGGAACCGAAAATGGGAAAATGGAAATAATTTTGGAACTAGAAAATTGTCCAGCGAGACGTTAACGTTGGGTTCTGAATTGTATATTTTAAGGACATCCTTCAGATCCATCCTGCCCACCCGCACGATCTGGCAGATGAGATAGATCTTTTCTCGGTTCAGGTCCTTGTTCCCCAGGTCCTGGCGGGGGGGTAATGGGCATGGAGGAGAGAGGAGGGAGGAGAGACGAGAGACGAGAGACGAGGGGGAGATGGATGGAGAGTCGTTTTACATGGGAAACTAATGAGCAGACGCCACAGAGGAATGGATAATGAGAGAAGTGGTGGAAAGCAGCTAAGTACATTTACTCTACTTAAGCTCCGACTTAAGGTACTATATATATCGTAGAAATGTGTGGTGCTTGTACTTTACTTGAGTATTTCTATATTCTGCTGCTACATCTAGGAGGCAGATATTGCACATTTTGTAATACAATACAAAATACCAAATCTTAATCACTAAATAAGTGATGTTGTTACAAGCGACAAGGCTTCATTGCTTCACATTTACCAGCTGCAACATTGACGCGATGAGCACATTATTGAGTCAATAAACTCAAATTATAGTCCAATAATATATTATTCTGAAATGGGTATTTTTACCTTTGGTACTTTGAGTCTATTGTGTCCACCCTGCACCATCCAACCATAATGCTTGCTCACCAGCCGGCACCTCATCACCACGGATAATGCTAATTTCCTTACAATTACACTTAATTGTACTCAAATGTCTGCTTGTTATACTACTTTGCATGCAAATTATGGCCCCTGTTGCACTCTAACAGTTTGTGGAAGGAGGGATCACCCACGCCGCTGCGTTCCTTCTCGAGATGTATTCTTTGGTCATTTAAGGTGTGATATGTAACCCATTGATGGTACTAAATACTAAAATGACCACGATATCTCATCAGGGATCAAGGACACATCCTAGAGTACCAATGTCCTGTTTTTTGTGTTGCCCTGTATGACTCACTTCTCCAGGTACCCCGGGTTGCCAGATATGAGACAAAATTGGCACACAAACACAGCATGCTGCCGCCATGGCACCAAGCAACACAACTGGAGCAACTGTAATAGAACCAACCCGCCCTAAAAATATGATATGAATATGTACATAGCTATGTAAACAGAGTTCAGTTAATAGTGAGTCTGAATACTAATTCAATAGTCAATGGTAAATGTTGACTAACTGGAATTAAGTTACAGATTTCCACGAGTAAGAGATTAATTATTGATATGATGAAATAACATTTTGACTTGTGAGAATTTATTTGTAGATAACTTTAATTAGATTTGCTCCTATAATTAAATGATGGATATTTTGGCTTGGCTTGGATTCTAAAAATCAGAAATCGGTTGTTGGTATCTACTGCTATTACACCGACTGATTAAATGTTAAAAGGGCACCTCTACACGCACCAAGTGTGTGTGTGTGTGTGTGTGTGTGTGTGTGTGTGTGTGTGTGTGTGTGTGTGTGTGTGTGTGTGCCTGTGTGTGTGTGTGTCTGTGTGTGTGTGTGTGTGTGTGTGTGTGTGTGTGTGTGTATCATAAGGGTGCAGTGGTGCAACAGTGCCCTCTCGTGGTGTCTCACCGTAAAGACAACTTTCAGGTTGTTCAGCATGTCGATGTCCTTGGGGAAGCCTTTGTTGCCCCAGCGCACCATGTAGTTCTCACTGAGGAGGACACACACACACACACACACACACAGACACAGACACAGACACACACACACAGACACACACACACACACACACACACACACACACACACACAGCATTGTGAGATACTCAACCCTGATTGTCAATGATTTTTCTAAAGTTGTGCATTATTTTTCAATAACGGAATACTTTCTAAATCAATAAGCTACAAATCCAACATCGACAACAAAGGTTCATTGAACTATCGACCCAATTATTTTCTTGACCATGTAACAGCAATATTTACATTTCAATGTATTGTATTTAATACAAAATCATAATAGAAATGAAAGTAACTAATATCTAATCATTGTTGGCAACGGTGGTAAAAGTGGAATTAAACATGATGGGCTTGCTTACCAGCCAGCACCTTATGAATTGAAATTTGAATTCAGAATCTATCCTGCATGTCCATTATGACACCCATTACACACTGTCCCTGGGCGGTGGGATCCCCCCCCTGTGATCCTTCTCAAGATGTCTTCCTTGTTAATTAAGGTGAAGGTTAAGTGTTCCTGCCCTCTGGGGGCCTGAGGGGTTCGGGAGTGTCTATAAATATATGGCCTGTGAAGCCCTATGAGACTGGAACTGTGATTAAGGGTCGTACATTTACATTTGACTTGACTTGACTTGACTTGACGTGTCCCCTAATTGGAAACTCATGTACGACATGGTGGGCTGGTGATGTAATGTACAGATGCATGGGGACAACAAAATGTCAAAATCATCTTCCAGTACAGCAACATTCTAGTCCAACTATCCTGCTAGTCGAGCATAAAAAGAAGTAAAAAAAAAAGCTAATAAAACAATGTGACAGGATAGGAAAAAATAAAGACAAACCAATAAAGAAAGAAAATGAAATGAAGATGTAGTAGTGTAGTAGGTGGGCGGCAGTAGCGCAGGAGGTAATAAGAGCGGTTGTCTGGCAAACAGGAAGGTTGCTGGTTCGATCCCCGGGCTCCTCCCCCTCCTCCTAGCTAAGTGTGGAGGTGTCCCTGAGCAAGACACCACCTAACCCTACCTGCTCCTCCTAGCTAAGTGTGGAGGTGTCCCTGAACAAGACACCACCTAACCCTACCTGCTCCTCCTAGCTAAGTGTGGAGGTGTCCCTGAGCAAGACACCACCTAACCCTACCTGCTCCTCCTAGCTAAGTGTGGAGGTGTCCCTGAGCAAGACACCACCTAACCCTACCTGCTCCTCCTAGCTAAGTGTGGAGGTGTCCCTGAGCAAGACACCACCTAACCCTACCTGCTCCGCCTCCTAGCTAAGTGTGGAGGTGTCCCTGAGCAAGACACCACCTAACCCTAACTGCTCCTGACGTGTTGGTTGTTACCTTGCATGGTTGGCACCGCCGTCGGTGTATGAATGGGTGAATGTGAGGCAGTAAAGTGCTTTGGATGAAAGAGCTGTATAAATGCAATCCAATTACCATTTATGTAGTACAAATTAAAAGACAAAGAGAGATTAAATAATACTTAGGCTTGTGTGAATATGTGTGTGTGTGTGTGTGTGCGTCTAGCTATCTCTCCACTCCGGATGGCTGCAGTGAGTGAGAGCTGTACGCTGGCGGTGACGGAGATGTCAGATATCAGGAGACTCCTCTCCTCTGACGGCACCCGGGGGGTCCCAGGCCCATGCCGTGCACCTCCGCATTGTTCCAGAGCAGTGCGGGAACACGGAGGAACACAAGGAACAACGAGAGCCGGGTTGTGTTTTGCGACACCATGCTGGCAGAACAAAGGGAAACGCAGGGTTTTGTGTGTGTGTGTGTCTAAAGTGTGTGTGTCTAAAGTGTGTGTGTCTAAAGTGTTTTGTGTGTGTCTGGCTGTGCTCGAAGGCGCGCTTAACGAGTAGGACGCCTCGCGACGACAAAAGACGTATGACCCACAAAGCAGCACCCGGCGCCGACGTTCCCTTCCCTCCTCCATGCCACTAGCTTAGTGTGTGAGTCATCTCTTTTGGAAGTGCAACATTAACTCCGGTCCAAGACTATAATCACCGGAGTGAACATGTGTGTACGTCTGTATTTGATTAAGGGAGGGTTTTAATTAATTTCAAAGAACCCGAAATGAGGCGTTGGCGGGAAACAGCCGCGCCTTCATCGTTTGTTTCTATGGCGATCCAACGAGATTCCTTTCAACTTAACTTAAAATAAGGGCGGAAATTAACCAAAGCAAATCCCCAATTACTTGTACAACAGAGAGAGAGAGAGAGAGAGAGAGAGAGAGAGAGAGAGAGAGAGAGAGGGTTTGTTTGTATTCTACAATTAGTCCATCCCAGCTATGATGCAGGCAAACTAGCAATTATGAAGCTTGTTCTATTAACCTTGCAACTATGAATGCTTGAAACCTGCTCTATTCTTATCCTTTTGTCACACTTTTGAACAAATGTACTTATTGTGAGTCGCTAATTGTACTTGATCATTTGAGAGTTTGTTTTTTACTGCTGTTATTTCTTATACTATGTTATATTTATTATTTTGTATATCATGCTTTATCAAATTTTACAGTTTGTCCTTCGGCTTCGTATTTTTTCCATGCCAAAAAATCGCTTTGAATCTTGATCAAGAGGATAAGGAGGAGGAAGAGGAGGAGGAGGAGGAGGAGGAGGAGGAGGGGGAGGACGATGGCGAGGAGGAGGATAGAGGAGGAGTAGTGCGAGAGCATAAGAGGCTCGGTCTACCTGATGATGGCCTGCTTGTCGGGGTCGTACAGGGACATGAAGAGCTCCGAGTCCTCGCCGATGCGGCACACAAAGTTCCTGACGAACACGTAGAGGCTGTGGGTCGGCGACGACTGGATGCGGGCCGACATCACCGAGTGGTCCAGCTGGGTGTTGGACTGGGAGGTCAAGAGGTCACGCGTTAATTGGTCCCAGAGGTTGCACAGACATGACAGCAGCGTTCCACCACGCCAGCCTCCGCCCTCACTCTTACACTGTTTGGATCTGACACGATGATGTTATGATGGCTCTTTGGACTTATCTTCAATAAGCAAGCACGTAAGTAAGTAAGTAAGGTATATGCTAATTATTTTCCATATTTACCGATACAGTACGACCAAGCAACAGTGACTCCAGATTAAAAGATGACTCCAGATGTCAGCCTATTTCCTATAATTTTCCCATCAGTTTTTGGTCGAAGAATTTTCGTGCAGTACAACCATTTTTTAAAATGCTTTGAGCGATGTTCACATCCCCCGTCAATGTTCATTCCTCTTGTTGTTGAGACTGACTGAAAGGCTCCAGGACTCTTATTAATAAGTGTTCTGACACATCGTGGAAACCTCTGATTCACAGAGAAATCATTATTTTCTTTTCTCACACCTGTGGGTATAATAGGTCTCCTTTAATGACATCTGAATACCGGTCCAGCCTACAGGTCCAGTATGGAGACCTTGGGACTGGAACCCAGACGAACCGGTGTGTGCGGCTGGGACTGGACCACCCCTAAAGCACCGCACCTACCACCCACCTGCTCCTCCTTGATGCGCTCGTTGATCTTGGCCGTGGCCTCCTCGTGCGCCCGGAACAGGCTGATGACGCTGGCCCGCTCCGGGTCCAGGATGTTCCCGCTCCCGTCCCTCACCACCTGGTCCAACTCCAGGATCCTGGGGGGAGGAGGAGGAGGAGGAGGAGGAGGAAGAGGAGGAGGAGGAGGAGGAGGACAGGACATGTGACCCGGGATGGAGGCGGGAGGGAGGGAGTGGGTGGGTGGGGGGGTAGGACCAAGTCAGTGGTTCGGGGAGAATCAGTGATGGTTTGGTCAACAAAGGAGGACCATGAAGTGCAGAGTGAATGACGAAAAAGGAAGGGAACAGGAGAGGAGAGGAGTGGAAGTGGAGGAGGAAGTACAGTTTGAGCTATTGGGATGCTCCCGGGGTCAACTAGCATGGAAGCTCGGTGGAGAGGCTTTGTAAATAGAAAGATGCTTCTGCTAATTAATCGGAACAGACACTCAGCTAAATCACAAAATGTTCAATTTAATGTAAATGTAATGCTTTTGTTGTTGTTGTTGTTGTTGTTGTTGTTTCGGCAGCCATACTTGTTGCCGTAGTCGATCTTGGAGGTGACTTTTTGTTTGAGCTCCTTGAACTCGTCGTTGGGCAGCGTTCCTGAAAGCAGCTGGGAGCGCCACTCGATCAGCTCCCACATCAGACCCAGGACCTGAGTCACACGGGCCACCTTGTTGGCCTGGACACACACACACACAGGGAATACACACACACACACACACACGGGGAATACACACACACACACAGCAACAGGGAATCATTCACACACACCACACACACACACATCAGGAATACACCACACACACATGCAGGAATACACACACACATGCAGGGAATCAACACACACACAGGGAATACACAGACACACACACACACAGAACACACACACACACACACACAGAACACACACACAGACACACACAAACACACACAGGAACACACACACACGAACACACACACACAGGGAATACACACACACACACACACACAGGGAATACACACACACACACACACACACACACACACAGGGAACACACACAGGAATACACACACACACACACAGGGAATACACACACACACACACAGGGAATACACACACACATGTGCAGGGAATACGCTTGCACACACACACACACACACACACACACACAGACAGGGAACACACACAGAAACAAATATTTTGTCCAGTGCCACATCACAATTAAGGTGGCACCAGTAGTAGTGCAGAACAGAACATTAAAGAACAATAATTGAATTAAATAAATGCTGAAATTATTTGAAAACAAATCATGAACGATGAAACAAGCGATGAACAAGGAATGATGTGTGATGGAGGCCAGGCGGGGGCGTTAGAATACGGTGACTGTACCACGAAAAGCTGCTTCCAAATGACTTCCCCCACTCGCCTCAGCGGTGGTGGTCACCTCCTTCACCAGGGGGATCCTCCGACGACAACGCTTGCCCCTCTGCCCTGTAACACACCACACACACCAACACACCACACACCACGCACGCACGTAACAACATATTGTTGACGTTATTGGTTATCAAGATCGTGCTGTGGGATGATTACAAGATAGTTCGTGAAAGGCTTGCGTCATAGCCTTGAATCCGAGTCATCGTACCCTCGTCTTTCTAAGATGGCATCCCTCATGTGCACGAAGCTGGCAGGGAACGCCCCCTAAACACAGAGACGCGGACAAGAAGGGCAATTGTTCAGTTTAACGTCGCGGCGCTCGTCACTCATTGATGCGTTCCGTTTTCTACGAGCCGCGCGCGTCGTTACCTGCAGAGCTTTGTTCCGGGTCATGTAGCCTTTGTACCATCCTGGAAGACAGAACACACGCGTTACTTTGAGCGTTTGTGTTGCGCTGTGTGTGCCGTCGTCGGTGTCATTTCTGGGTTGTCATTGAAATGTGACACTTCCTGAAAACACTGTGAAAGTAGTCCACCACGTACTGGTCGGACGGTAGTTCTGGACACATGTGCTGTGAGTTCCCCAACTGGCCTCAAGTAAGGATTCTGTCGTATGTTTCGGTTGGACAAAGTGAAATGAAATGGCAAACCCCCGACAAACGTGACAGATATCAACAGACGCAACCAACGTCATGACAATGTCGTCAGCGTATATACAAGAGATGATGCAATTGAAACGCGTTCCTCACCATCGCAGACCTCCTGGATCTGGACTGTGTCGCCCACCTCCAGGGAGAGCTGCTTCTCCCCGCGGGCAACAAAGTTCCACTTTGCTGAGTGACACGCGCACACACACACACGCACGCACACACACACGCACACACACACACACACACACACACACACACACACACACACACAGACACACACACACACACACACACACACACACACACACACAGAGAAACAAAAGATAGTTGGGATGAAAAACAGTTCAGAAACATAATTTACGTGCTTATTTTGATTCACAAAATGAATTCTCAACGTTGCTTTGTCGTCAATATCGGTCCCTGTACAACTTCTGTGTGCGAGAAATAATTACATATTAGCAGGGACTTAATCCCTAACATGTCATTAATGAGCAGGTGCCTTGCTCAAAGACGCCTAAAGGTGTCCTACATGTAAGTATCGGGTTTGGGTCCAAACTCATTGCCTTGTGGCTCGGAGTTGAACCCCTTTAACCACATGAACATCCATCCCCCGTTCCAGAAAGTGGTGAGTAATTCACAATATACAATTTGCTTTGTTTTACGGGTGTATTTACAGACATCATCAATAGTTGAGGTTGGGGTTTCGTCTCTTAAAAACACGCTCAAACCAACAGGACCCCAACAGCTAATTGCCATGCGAACTCATTTCAGTATTATCTCGGGCTTACGATCCTCACGCTTGCAGGCCACACATCAACAGTTAAAACTAACTTCCTCCCCGTTCAACTTCCTGTGTCTGCAACCTGCAGTGATCAGCAGCAGAGCGACAGTATATAGAGTTATACCACCACACCCACTCCCTCACGCTGGACTACATTACGAGAAACATCAGCCCTAAAAACGCAACCACAACCAACTCTTAGTCTCTAGGAGCTCTAGTCCCTCACTGTTAGTTAGTTTGTTAATTTGTAAATCGGTTAGTTTATTTTTATTATTCTGTTGATTTCCTCATTGCTTTATTGTATTGTATTGCTATGCAACCTGGCATTAATAAAGTTCTATCTATCTATCTATCTGTCTATCTAATTAGTGACCTTACAACCGCACACAGCAGCCCAGTTGAGCGTACAAACCAGTATAACGGCGCTCAATTATCAAGTACTGAAAGTGTTAATAGCACGGGTGCAGGGTTAGGCTCCACCGTGGGCACATGCAAAAGACTGCAATGATGAAAAATGTGTAGAAATGAGGAGACGGTAAAGAGGTGTCTGTGTGAATGACTCATGGAGATCATAATCACTTGACCCCCACAACAATCTTTACCTGAACCCATTTCCTTCATTACAGTCTCACTTCTCTCACTGCACTTCCCCTTGACTACTACGGCAGTTCTAGTCATGTTCCCCGCAAACGTTGATCTTTGAATTTAATTCTTTATTCGTTATTCTTTATTTGGATCCCCGTTAGCTTCCACAAATGATCACTAGAACAATTATTAAAAATCACAAACTTCCAAACACAACGACAAAAAAAGTCAAAAATAAGTCTCTCCATACGACAATAAACAAGAGCAACCGACAAAATGAAAGCGATAAAAACAATCAAAGGTTCAAAAGAAACAGCAATAACCACAATAACATATAGAAGAAGAATCCAAGAAGGATGCAAACGTTGAGTCGTCCACAACTCAAGCAACGATAATTGACGACAACAACGACAACAACAACAACAACAAGAAGCTCTCATCTCGTATCTCGTCGGGCTACTGTGTGCAGATGCTAATTTCCGGAGGGGGCCAGCATTTTTTTGGCCCTCGCGCCTCGGTGTGGTGGTTGGTCCGTGGATGCTGAACATCGCCAGCCGGTTACACGCCACACACCCACATCCTGTCAGCCAGGAAGTGATGCTCTACCCTCCATCGCTGTTTTTTTTTTTTTTTTCTTTCTCCCCAATCTGTCATTTTCACTCGCGGCAACACCGTGCAGTTTGGTTACGGGCCTGATGTTGGTACATGACCGTCACGGATGAACACAGAACACACACCCGCGCGCACACACACACACACACACACACACACATACAGTATACACACACACACGCACACACACACACACATATATATACACACACATGCACACACACTAGTGCACGTAGAACCGCAGGTGGGGCGATGCCGCTGACTCACCAACACCATATCCCTCGGTCCTCGTCCAAGGGGTCATGGTTGCGTGTCTTCACCCTCACTCTCTCTCCCTCGCTCTTCCTGGGTCTGTGTCTGTGTGTGTGTGTCAGTATGTGTGTGTGTCAGTGTGTGTGTGTGTGTGTGTGTGTGTGTGTGTGTGTGTGTGTGTTCCTCCTCCTCCTCCTCCAGGGTGTCTACTCTACCTCTCACTTCTGCTTTCTCGTTCTGTGGGCCCTTACTTGATGAACGTAAGCTCCACCCCTCTCTCTCTCTCTCTCTCTCTCTCTCGCTCTCTCTCTCTCGCTCTCTCTCTCTCCTTCCTCTTCTGATGGTGCTCTCTTCCTCTGTCACGGTTGGGCCTTGGGTTGAGTTTGCTTTGGTCTAGTTCTGTATTTCTATGTCTATTGTTTTCCCTGTCTAGCGCTTCTAGTTCTATGTTTGCCATGTGTCCTGCTGTCTGTCAGTGTTTGGTTGAAAAAAAAAGTATGTCACTTGCAGAATGACTGCGCATAAAGTGTAGTTCTTGTCAAAGTTTGTCAAAACAGGAACCGTGCAGAACAGAACAGAGCCCACATTCTGAGTGAATGCGGGTAAACCATGTGTGATGGTGAAGTTATCAATTTTGCCACCAATTCTGTCAGTCAGTGGAGTGTAACAATAATAAAGATTGAGTTGAAATAATCAACAAATTGATTGGAGACAGATGCCAAAACCCTAACTGATCCTTCATGACATCAGATGATATCAGAATGCAATGCAACTCGTTTCATATCTGTTTTAATTACGACAATATATTGGCTAAATTACGACAGTAAAATATTTAATTCCTCGGCGTGCACATCTCCGAGGACCTCACCACGCACACCACACACGTGGTGAGAAAGGCCCAACAACGCCTGCATTTCCTCAGGCGACTGAGGAAATTCAACATGTGCCCCCGCATCCTCAGAACATTCTACTCCTGTACCATCGAGAGTGTTCTCACAGGATGCATCACCGTCTGGTACGGGAACTGCACCGCACCGGAGCGTAAAACACTACAGAGGGTGGTGCGGACGGCCCAGTACATCGTTGGAGGTGAGCTTCCCTCCCTCCTGGATATATACACCAGGCGGTGCGTGGCCAAGGCCAAACGGATTATTAAAGACAATAACCACCCCAGCCACGAACTGTACACACTTCTACCGTCAGAGTGGCCATCCTCACCTCCTCCATCACCATCTGGTACGCTGCTGCCACCGCCAAGGACAAGGGCAGACTGCAGCGTATCATCCGCTCCGCAGAGAGGGTGATTGGCTGCAATCTGCCATCTCTCCAGGACCTGTATGCCTCCAGGACCCGGAGGCGTGCGGGAAAGATTGTGGCCGTTTGAAACACTTCCCTCTGGCAGGAGGTCTGCTCCTTCAACTCAGCAAGTAAACACTAGCACTAGCACAGCAGTAACACGAGCACTAGACCAGAGACACTAGCACTGCACCAGCACTAGCATGCAGTACACTAGCACTAGCAGTAACACCTAGGACTAGCACTAGCACCAGCAGTAACACTAGCATAGCACCAGCAGTAACACTAGCACTAGCACTAACACTAGGATAGCACTAGCAAGTAACACTAGCACCAGCAGTAAACACTAGCACTAGCACCAGCAGTAACACTAGCACTAGCACTAACACTAGGACTAGCACAATAGCAGCTAACATAGCAATAAGGCCACACAGTAACACTAGCACTAGCCCAGTAACACTAGACCACACTACGCAACCAGCAGTACACTAGCACTAGCACCAGCAGTAACACTAGCACACGCAGTAAACAAGCAGTAAACTAGCACTAGCACCAGCAGTAACACTAGGACTAGCACAGCAGTAAACCTAGCACTAGCACTAGCACCAGCAGTAACACTAGACTAGCACCAGCAGTAACACTAGCACTAGCACTAGCAGTAACACTAGGACTAGCACTAGCACTAGCACTAGCAAGTACACACTAGGACTAGCACCAGCAGTACACTAGCAACTAGCACTCCAACAAGTACAGCTACACCTAGCACTAGCAGTAACACTAGGACAGCAAGCACAGCAGTAACACTCACTAGCACTACACTAGCACACGATACACTAGACTAGCATAGCAGTAACACTAGGACTAGCACTAGCACAGCAGTAACATAGCACTACACACAGTAACACTAGACTAGCACTAGCACCAGCAGTAACACTAACACTAGCAGTAACACTAGCACTAGCACCAAACACTAGCAGTAAACACTAGCACCAGCAGTAACACTAGCACCAGCAGTAACACTAGCACAGCACCAACCTAGCAGTCACACTAAGCACTAGCACCAACACTAGCAGTAACACTAGCACTAGCACCAGCAGTAACACTAGACCAGCAGTAACACTAGCACTAGCACTAGCAGTAACATTAGCACTAGCACCAACACTTAGCACTACTACCAGAATCAGAATCAGAATTGCTTTATTCTGTAGTTTTTACATACGAGGAATTTGCTGTGGTTGTTGGTGCATACAGTCAACATAAGAATTAATAATAGAAATTAAAAAGCATTAAAAAGCATGAATATAAAATAAAGTAGAATATAGTATGAATGGGTATATACAATACGAATGATTCTGCGGCAGAGTATGGGAATATTATTAACATGCAGTATGTTCAATATATCTGAAAGAGCTGAACAGTTATGAAAGAGCTTAAATATAAAATAGAATAGAGATATTTACAATACAAAATAATTTTTTAGAATATGGAACGGGTGTGGGCTGTGCGTTAATGTCATGTGTAGTGTCTATGGAGGCGGGACAAGAGTCTGTGTCAGTGGGGTCCCGGCCTTGTTAATGAGGCTAACTGCAGATGGGAAGAAACTGTTTTTGTGGCGAGAGGTTTTGGTCCTGATGGACCGCCG